>PVIW01007723.1:0-68475 GCA_004026585.1 Noctilio leporinus | reverse complement strand
TCAAATGGAGTAAAAACAGTCTCTTCAACAAATGGTGTTGGGAGAACTGGACAGCAACATGCAAAAAAGATAAAACTAGACCACCAACTTACACCATACACCAAAATAAACTCAAGATGGATAAAGGATTTAAACATAAGCAGTGCCACCATAAAAGTCCTGGAGAAAAATATAGGCAGTAAACTTTTGGATATCCTACGCAAAAATATGTTTACTGATACTTCACCAAGGGCAAAGGAAATCAAAGAACAAATCAACAAATGGGACTATATCAAATTGAAAAGTTTCTGTTCATCTAAAGAAAATATCAGCAAAATTCAAAGGGAACCAACTGTATGGGAAAACATAATTGCCAATGAGACCTCAGACAAGGGTCTGATCTCCAAAATATATAAAGAACTAATGCAACTTAACACCAGGGAGACAGACAGCCCAATTAAAAAATGGGCAAAGGACCTGAACAGACAAGTCACTACGGAAGATATACAAAGGGCCCAGAGGCATATGAAAGAATGCCCAACATCACTAGTCATCAGAGAGATGCAAATTAAAACCACAATAAGGTACCACCTCACACCTGTCAGAATGGCAATCATCAGCAAATCAACAAACAACAAGTGTTGGTGAGGATGCGGGGCAAAGGGAACCCTCCTACACTGTTGGTGGGAATGTAGGCTGGTGCAGCCACTGTGGAAAACAGTATGGGATTTCCTTAAAAAACTAAAAATGAAACTGTCTTTGGATCCAGCAATTCCACTATTTGGACTATACCCACAGAATCCTGAAACACCAATTCATAAGAACCTATGTACCCCTATGTTCATAGTGGCACTATTTACAATAGCCAAGTGCTGGAAACAGCCTAAGTGCCCATCAGTGGATGATTGGATCAAAACACTTTGGTACATTTACACAATGGAATTCTATACAGCAGAAGGAAAGAAGGAACTTGTACCCTTTGCAACAACGTGGATGGAACTGGAGAGTATTATGCTTAGTGAAATAAGCCAGTCAGTGAAGGACAAATATCATATGAGTCTTTCTTAATAACCAATTTAAAATCAATATCCAAAAATGAATATCTTGGGGTGGTGAAATTCCACTCCTCCTCAGTTTTTCCTATCCTCATTGCATCCTCCCCATTATCCTCCACCCTTCCTCCCTTGCCTTGGAGAGGTGATTACTACTTCCTTTGGAGACATATTGCATATTGGATCATGCTGCATCCCAATTGCTTGTGTATGCAGCAGCTTATATGGCTCATTTGTCATTTTTGCCTCAGTACCTTGCAAAATACACAGCATATAGCAGATCCTCACTGAGGTAACTACGTACTCACAAGTGAATAAATTGAGTAAGTTAAGTGAGTCCTTAGGGTGCCTGTTACTCATCCCTTTCTTTCTTGCCCATGACAAATGTAGATAATAGGTGAGAGAGGGTGTTCTCTTTTGCTGTATTGAAGTGGTTTGGATAGTGTTCACCTCCTAAAAAATGTTTCAATAATAGATTGCTAACTAGGCATAAATGAAAGCAAAATGAGATCTCCACAAAAGCATGGCCTTTTTACAAGAAACAAATTTTATGAATCATTGCCATTTTAAATTTATACCTAGTACTTTGTCCTTAGGGTTCTCACTAATAACATGTGGAAGAAAACAGCAAAAAGAAAGTTATCAGATCAACTGTGTTCACCGTGAAAGCTATTGTCATGTTCTTCCCCACACATGTTAAATAAAGGCCAAATCAGATTATAATTTAGCTAATATTTTTTCCTATCAGAATAAGCAAAATAAATGCCAAGTAGAGTGAAAAGTGTTGCTTTTCTCCTTCTCTAATAGATTGATGACTGTCCAACCAGCTTTCTGGAATTGACAACTTTCTCACTGATCAGGACATATCAGGCTCAATGTCATCCCTGCCATTTGAGGATAATGAAGCATCATACCTTGTCAGAAGTAAGAACTTAATGAAAAGTAAAGCTGGCACTCACAAGCCAGGAAAGTGCTTCAGTAGCATTTCACACCATTAAAACACATTAACTTGATTTCTTTGTTGTACTTCTGTTATATTCTCAATGTTTCTTTAGGTTGCTTTTCTGATGCTGCGTATTTTAGTAAAAGTTGTTTTTCTTTGGGACCACCTCCCTCATGTTCTCCCTTATCTGTGCTAATGTTTTAAAATTCAACTTTCCTAACTCTTATAAACTCCATAATTGCATATACACACAGGGAAGAGTGTTCTAAACATTGGATTGAAACTCATTTCGGTATCTTCTCCCTGAGTTGTCTAATTTTTCAGCACTGTGTAATTTGGCATTAAACCCATTTATTGAATTCTTAATGTGGCATATTTTGTTTTTAACTTCCAGAACTTCTATTTGGTTATTTTGAAAAAGTATTTTACTTTTCATAATTTCCTGTAGATATTTAAAAGCGTGTCTGATCTCTTTAAATCTAACAAGTATAATCATTTGTTTTTAATATTTGTCCAATCATTCCAATCTATGTCTTTTTTTTTTCTGCTGCTTTTCTCTGGGTTTGGTTGTTGTTTGCTTTATACAAAGATTGAGACTTTACTTACAGAAATAATTTGAGACTTCTCAGAAAACTGTATTCTTACTGAGAAGATTGCTGTTGCTTAGTTCTGTCACCCGTCTGGAGCTCCTTAAAGTTGTGGAACATTTCCCAGTTCATCCAGAGTGTGGGTATGTTGGCTGCAAGTTCTAATAAGAGGATGTTTATTTCCAGTTCAAGTTTCCCCTTACAGCAGAGGCCTTCAGAAGCCTAATGTATCAGTTGCATTCTCCATCCAAGGTGACCCTGTATTTGAAGTATTGTCCTCTTGGTCTCATAAGACCACCAAAACAGAAGATTATTTTTTTTGCCTCTTTTCTAAATGGGAAAATGCCCTGAGGGAAAAGGTCACTTGACCCTACTTTCTGGTTTCTCATCTATTTTAGGATTTTGGCCTATTAATTCCTCACTTTTTAAAAACACTCTTTGGTACTTTTTAACTTTGTTCTGAATAGAATAGTTGCTCCAACTCCTCTCACCTACTGCCTAGCATGCTATAACTAGAAGCATGTTATATATGTATGATGGCTCCATACAACTTATTTCTGCTTATCAATTTTTAAAAAATATTTTATTATTTTTAGAGAGAGGGGAAGGGAGAAAGGCAGAGAGAGACACACACACATCAATGTATGATTGCCTTTCACCTGCCTCCAACTACGGACCTGGCTGGAGACCTTGCTTACAACCTAGTTACATGCCCTGGCTGGGAAATGAACCAGTGACCTTTGGGTTCCCAGTCCAGCACCTTATCCACTGTGCCACCAGCCAGGGCTGCTTATCAATTTTAATTTTTATCCTGAAGCTCAAAAGTTGCCTTCCTCTTGGGCTCATCTCAAATTAACCTTAAATAAAATCTATTAGTCATGCTCATATTCACCCTAACAACTTACTAGACATGATGGTGAGAACCCAGCCTTTGGTTTTGTACTACAAAGTAGCAAACACCTGGTCAACATTTCATTGTCTTGACCTGCTTCTCACTATACTGCTTCTAAGAAACTCTAATAATCCAAGTTAGAACATTTAAGAGGGATAGCAGCTTCAAGGATGAAGGGGATAAGACCCACATGATTTTTAAAATGTCTTGAGCAAGTACTGACACTTGACACAAGCAGATGAACGGGTAAGAGTCATCAGTGTGAGAGCATTCTCCTAAACAGTGTGCCTATTCTCTGGCTTCTTGTGGCACTGGCTCTGGACTAAGGCATCTGATTTCTGGCTCCAATGCATTCTGTAGATATTCTCCTCACTCCTCACCATTTTCCTCCTCATCAACATGTTTCTTCTTACGCCTTTGAGTGAAGGAAAGTAATTATTAATCAGGGGTAACCGATGGACACAGGCAATAATATGGTGAAGACCAGGGGTGGGAGTGGGAGCTGAGTGGAGGGGGACAAACGGGGAATATTTATAATAGTGTCAACAGTAAAAATTTTTTAAAGTAAGCAGCAAACATAGTTTCTATTTTCATCTTTGTTAGAATGATGACATACCTTATTAGATTTCACTTAGCAAATCCTCATGCTTATAGCAGAAGTTTATATGACATTATATAATTAACACTGCTTTCTTTCATCATTGTCTGTTGATGGTTCCAAAATTTGATAGATACCAAGGTGGGTGCATATTTGATGGGTACCAAGACAAAGCGAAGAATTAAATCAGTGTTTGAAAAATTCTGAGGATAATGGAATCAAATATTCAGTTTTGATCTAGTCATGCTTTTGTCCTATGAGCATACTTAACACCACTTAAGAAGAATTCACTGGACCATGACATTGTGCTCAGAATGGTGGGAATAAAGAAAAGTGCGCAATAAGGTTTTCATCTTCAAAAAATAAAAAAAGAATCATGTCTTATTGAAAGAATAAGATATACACACAGCTAAAGTGAGAAGAAAAAAGTGGCAGAGGTAAGGAGCCACAGGAAGGACAGCATATTGGGAAAGTGTAATACGTGAGGTAAGGATGCGTGCATATGTTAAACACCTCTGCTGGAAAGTCCTGTGACAAAAGGCTGGGTGAAAAAGATCTGACTTTACTAAGGAACCAAGATCATTTAGGAATTTGTAATTGATCCTCAGCTGGGGAAACATTCTAAAATTTCTGAACAAGAAAAAGAATAATACATAAAAAATTATGATCATCAAAATTTTTTCAGTATTTCTGATAGAAATTTTAAAAAATGAGTCAGTTTTGGATAAACCTTGGAGGAGAAAAATACAGTTTGTAGAGTATTTATTTATTTATTAAAGATTGACTGACTTCAGTTTTATTAATGCTTTTATTTTTAAATTTTTATTTATTAAAAAAAGATTTTATTTATATTTATTTATAAATAGATTTTTAAAAGATTTTGTTTATTATTTTTAAATAGGGGAAGGGAAGGAGGCAGAGAGGGAGAGAAACATCAATGTATTGTGAAGTTGCCTTCCACCTGCCTCCAGCTACAGATCTGGCTGGAGATTTGGCTTGAAACCTGGTTACGTGTCCTGACTAGGAATTGAACCAGTGACCTTTGGGTTTGCAGGCTGGCACCTATCCACTGAGCCACCAGCCAGGGCTTATTTATTTTTAGAGAGAAGAAAAGAGAGGGAGAAAAAGTGAGAGAAACATCAATGTGTGGTTGCTTCTCATGTGCCCCTAACTGGGGACCTGGCCCACAACCCAGGCATGTGCCCTGACTGGGAATTGAACCCACAACCCTGAGGTTTGCAGGTCAGCACTCAATCCATTGAGCCACATCAGCCAGGGGATGGAGAGTACTTTAATAATAACATGCTTTTACTTAAATAGGAAATGTCAGCATGAAGCTGTTTTCAGAATAAGATCACTGGGCTCCACCCCTGGATATTTGGATTTTCTAAATTAGTTTAGTCCCTGAGATTCAGATAAACAAGCTTGGAGATCATTAGTTGTGACAGAAAAATGAATGTCAGTCTAAGGTAATGACAGTAGAAAGGAAGAAAAAATTTATCAGTTTCCTAAAAGGAGCTTAGTAGAATTCTGGAAATGCAAATGAGAGAGAATGATGTGGCAAAGATGATTCTAAAACTGGTAGCTAAGAGTTACCCAACAAATCTTGATAGACTGAATAAATTCTTAACATTTTGAAATTAGATTTCAGTAAATAATAGGAGAAAGAATGAAAGTAACTCAAGCCACTAGTCCTTAAACATATCGTGAGAATGGGACAGAGCAAAATTATAGCAGAATAGCAAACTCCCAACCTCCCATATCATGACTGGTAATTTAATCATCACTGGCAATCAACTACATGGAAAAAATTCTATAATCAGGGAGGAATTGATCACATTTAATTTCCCTAGATGCACAGTTTAAGAAAGCAGAAATAGGTATTATTATCAGGTAGAAGTTATACTTTGGTTTTTGAGAGAAGTATTCTCTTTCTAGAAGCAACTTCAGTTGGATTAATCTTTAAAATGGGTCAATCTAGAAGCACTAATGATGAAAAAGTCAATTTAGAGTGCATGACCATGAGTCAGAATGTTCTGGCCTTTTAATGAACTCATAATGAGTCAACTACTTCGAATGAGGGAGGATCATATGAACAACTTCACTGGGTTACCTCAAGTGAGTTTATTATTCTCCCTCAGCTTATTTCTTTACCTTTAAAGTGAAAGATGGCCTACAAGGTCTGTCCCGAAAGTATTGAGCCAATGTCAATATAATTAAAACAATTACCAAGGCTGATAGTTTTGGGACAGACTCATAGATATATCTCTAAATTTATTCTGGTTCTAACCTATTTCTGTGTGATTGACATTCTTAAATTATCAAATGTATTATTTACATTTAAGAAATGTGAGAAGCTCATAAAAAGCCAGCTAAAAAAGATAACAGGTATGTAATAAATTATTATCCAATTATTTCCTTTTCATGAGTTGACCTTTATTTTCAGAAAAGCAGAGAAAAAGGATGTTATCACTATTATTAATATCATCACCATCATCACTTTTTAAAAGCATAGAAAAGTGACATTTGTCATTAGTATTTTTTTCAATGCTAGTATATAAATTTCATTAACACAAACTAATCCTGAATTACCTCTGGGACTTCCCAGATATATTAGAGCTTCCCTATAGGATATCCACCTAATCATTGACTACAGCCACTGAAATGTGTAAAAGATGATAAAATATAATTATCATGGTATCCTAACTTAGTTATTCATTTCAATGAATCTGTAAGTTTACACAAATGTGACACATAAATAGGCACATAGATGTCTCGCATTCACACATTTAGTGTTACCATCACATGGCTGTGCATGTAAGGGTGTCACTGAAGGTGTCTTTATTGATAGAAAGGGACAAAAAGAAGTATTTCATACCTCCTAGTGGTTACTTGCTCTCAGATTTACCTATTATTCCTCATTACCCCCTTTCAGAGAGTTTCATTTTAATGGTCACTTATCAGTCTTACTATCCATTCAAGGGTGTGCCACCCACTAGCTGCCTTCCCCTCTCTATAGGCCGCGTGTGCACCGGGAGTCAGCGCACACCCTATGTCATTGTTTGACCTTCTGATCATTGGTCTAGTCAGTGCTCTGGAGTCATAATAAATAAAACATGCAGATATACCTCTTGAAGAAAGCTTGTGAAACACTACTTTTGCTTCATTTATACAAAATACTTCAGGAGGCTAAAGGTGAGATGATCTCAGTCAGATCATTGAAGTCAGGCAATTACTTGGAAGTATTCTAGGCCTACTAACCCCCTAACTGCTAGACTGTTCAGGTTATTTCCTAGCACTCGGGGACAGTGAAAGAGATGTCAGGGATTCTAGGAAGTCAGTCAGAAAGATCTTGAGCCTGGATCTTTCCAGAAATACATTTCAGGAATGTGTTGACTAGATTGATGGATTGAAGGATCCCAGAGGAGGCTGGGCTGGAAGAAAATGCACAAGACTGAAGCAAAGGTGGAATGGGCCAGACATCATCAGAGCCCAGCTATACAGAGAAAGTGGGGAATGTTCAAGTTCATGCATTTGGGCTCCACCCAACCTGCTCTTTGCTATGTGGTCTCTGGGTAGGAGAGCCATCTGAAAGCTCTGCAATACAGACCGGTGTCATTAGGATTCAACAGCTATGCTGCGAGAATACTCTAAAAAAGAGCTGGTCAGTACATGCTCCCTCCTGGGAAGCTGCCCAGGCCTCTCCACAGCCTGAAAATCATGGAATCCCCAAAGCTATCTCTGATACCACTTAACCAAATCTCTGCCAGCAAGTCTACCCTCATCACCCGTGCCCCACCTGTCAAACACAGCTATCTCTGGTGAGGCCGGTTGCAGCCATATTTACTGTTGTTGTATCAACAGTTTTCTCTGGATTCATAAAGATTAAGAAAAGCAAGCTTTTCTTTTTGCACTATATTTAAGTCTTATTGACAAAAGGAACTATGGAATCACTAAGTAGGCCAAGTGAGAAAATAAAAACCTACCCTTTGCAACAACATGGATGGGACTAGAAAGTATTATGCTTAGTGAAATAAGCCTGTCAGTGAAAGACAAATGCCATATGATCTCACCCATTACAGGACAATAATGAACAAAACTAACAACAAGCAAAACAGAACCAGATACATGAATACAGTGAATAGACCTTCAGTGGGCAGAGGGGAAGAGGGGTGAGGGGAGGGGGAAGAGGCAAAGAAGAGGAGCAGTTTAGTCAAGAACCTAGTATGGAAGAACCATGGACATGGACAACAAGTGGGATTGACTTTGGGGTGGGGGGGTGGGGAAGTGGACAGAGGGGAGTAAAAAGGGGATGGATGTGATACAACAATAAAATTTAATTAAGAAAAATCAAAACACTCTACAGCTGTTCTGATTTCACCTCTTCCATTTTACCTTAGCTAGCACTAATATCTATATCATGTACAGATTTTCAAACAAGGTAAATTAGTGAATTAAATAGAGCTCTACTACTATTCTACCTTAAGAATCACCCCTTACTTGATGAACCTATCACCTGTGTCTTTAATGAGAATTCTGAGCTCCCTTTTTAATTCTAAAGGAACAAATCATATTATTAGTTTGCAATTCAGAGTTGGTTTTGCTTGTGTCTGCTGCTATATTCTTGACTGGCATTGATGTATTAGAGAAGTTGCAGGTACTTCTGCACATTTAGAATGTGAGCTGAATAAATGAGTTGAGAAAACTCTCTCCAACATAAGGTAATAAAAATACAACTTAGTATTGTGTCACTTATAATCAGGGCAGGCAATAATGTTCTTGTATTATAGTTCTCCAAATTCTGTGTTAACTATTCCAAGTATGTGTGTGTCTTAGGTAAAAGACTTTATATTTTCTATTGAACTGAACAGCTCCCTGAAAGGTATCAAATAGACCGGAGATTTACATTTACCCAAAGGGGGAAACTTTAAGCACAGTAATGTTACTATAATCATTAGAATGCAAATTGTGTGCTCCAGGGACCAGAAGACATGACTCCAACTTCAGAGGTTTCCAAATAATGAAACAACACTATACTTTCCTAAGGTTTTCTGACAGTATTATGGCAAATTTAGAATACTCTATCCAGAAAGATGTAAACTTGTGAACTAATAAGAAAGATATTGGAATATTACTGATATAAAGTGTCTCTATCTTGGAGGAGAAGCTATAGTTCAGTACTACTCACAACAACATACTCATCTTACTAAATGTATTCATTATATTTTATAGCATTTTGCTGGTGTTCCTTTCTCATCTGTTTTGATTTTCTCTCTATAAACTCATTTGTAATAAATTAATCTCATAGGATGACAGAAAACTTTTTAATGAAGATGACTAGGAATTACATTCATTGCCTGTGGTGCAAGACTGTTTACATTAGACTTATGCATATGCTAAGTGCCAGGTACTGTTAAGCTTTACAAAGATTAAATTTTCTCAGGTGCTATTGCTATCCCCATTTTATAGATTAGGAAATTGAGGCACAGAAAAATGAAATTGCTTTTTCACAGATGCAGAAAATAAAAGAACATGGATTTGAATCCATATAGTCCAGTTTCAGAGACAATGCTTCCTTTTTTTTTTAAGACTAGGGTCACTAAATGTAATTTATCATCCAAACTGAGATGACGTTGAGAGTTAAAGGGGGCCCAACTAAAAATTACACTGGGACAATGGGTACAAGTTGAGATGATTCCAGGCAAACTAGTATATATGGGTGGGCAAAAGGTTTACAGTTGTTTGCATGGAAAATAATGCAATAATAAATAACACAGAAATAAACCATGTTTCACATACTCACAACTGTAAATCCACTTTGCCCACCCCTGTATATGGTCACACTACTCTTAATCTCCATTCTGTGCTGCCTAAGTTTATCACCACACTTATATATTATGTTGCCAAAGGAGCATATAGGGTAAATATAGACATTTTGTCATTTGTGGAAGCATTGTACAGTAAGTCCTCCTTTCATGTCATAGATAGAATCTTGTAACAAAACCAATTTTACCATAGGCTAGTTGATGTAAATAAAGGTTATGTTTCTAAGGCATATTTCTGATCACAAATACATCATCAAACTTCTAAAGACACAAAACACTATTTTAAGCATTGAATAGTGGGCATTAAATATTAAGCATTGAAATAAATGTGAGCTATGCATACATTTAAGACAGATGAATAAAATCACATAAGATAGTTATTTTCTAGCCAGCTTATTGCAGCTCAGGGTCACCGGTGGCCCCAGCCTATCCTGTGGATCAGAGCACAAGGTGGAAACCCACCTCATACAGGTTGCCCCTTCTGTCACAGGAAACACTCACACCTACATCTCTCAAACTGGGATGATTTAGACACATCGGGTCACCTAATGTGCACATCTCTGGATGTGGGAAGCCCCTGGAGTTCCTAGAGAAAATCCACGTGTAGACAAACATGGGAAGAAGTCCACACAGACAGTGATCTTGCTGGGAATAAATGTTTCTTCTCATCCACATTATAACAAAAAGATATTGAACAAAGTGACATTACTTAAGGACCTGCTGCATAAGATAACCAGTAAATAGTCACCAGGAGTGAAGCTATTTCCCAGTTTCTACAACAATGCAGAATGGCTGTTAAGGGTGCCACCTGAACAACATGTTTTCAAGCATTCCCCAACTTTGTTGTCAGGAAAAAAAATAGCTACATGCCTCCTACTTAGAAGAGATTTACTGCTATGGAAATGCAGTCCAACTTCATAAATCCTATGGCATAGGCTCCCATCACAAAATAAAGCTGATGGTGACAAATCAAAACAAATTAAGCCACGTCAGCTTTGTTAGGCTTCAGCCACACCACCATTGTTTCCAAAAGGCAGATCAAGCTAAATTAGCAAATTTCAACCTTTTTCATCCCATGGCACATGCAAGGTAACTATGAAAATTCTGTGGCACACCAAAGTACTTATTTTTTGCTGATTTGAAAAAAATAGGTATAATTTTGATTCATTCACACCGCCTGCCTATTGTTCTATTGGCTGTTGTCACTATTTTCTTTGACAGTCTCAGGGAAAAGATGTCAGTGCCCTGACCAAATAGACAGGTGTTGCATGTTTTAAAATGCTGTGGCACAGTGGTGTGCCCCTGGTACCCCAGTTGGAAATCATTGGGCTACATAACTGTTAGTATGACATCACAATACCTTCTTTTGATAAAAATACATTTAAAGTTTATTTCTAACTCACTGACTAGAGTTATATGCTAAGAGGGACATGGAGTCTTTCCTGAGAACAATTAGAATTTAACTGGAAAAATCTCATTTACAGAGAAGAACTAAACCTCAGCTGATGCTTGCAGAATTCAAATACTCAGCATCAGAGCATATTTCACACATGGGAAATTTTACTTAAAGGAAACATGTGAAGCAGCCATAAGTCCAATGCAGTGTCATTATGCGCACAAATTAGTACTTGTAATAAACAGGATTAGAGGCTATGAACTGATTGTAAGAAATAGGCACATGAAAGGACTTTAAAACTAATTAGAAAGTATGTAGGATCTACATTCTGTTTATAGGAATGTCTCCGTAAAAGCCTCTTTATACCCAGCTCTCATTTACTTTGATCTTAGAGGGCAAGATGTAGCATATTTATTGGTTGAACTGTAGTCATTCATTGGGGGAAGGAGAAAAAATTTCCCTATTTGTCTAAGCACTTACATATATGGCACATAGTCATTTGGTTAAGGGTTAAAATACTGAACGTCAGATTATCAGCAGAAATAGTGGGTAAAGACCTCTGAAAACATGCTGTCCATGAAATCAATGAAAACACTAAAAACTGTCCAAATTATCTGGAGATTGAGACATCTATAAGGTGCTTCAAATATTTAATACATACTTGGGAATCTAGAGCCCATGCACATGAGCAGGGCTATGCGTGCCTTGGGAAGACCAAAGGCCTTAAATGCCCCACCCTGGCAACTCTGGCTAACAGTGAGGCTGTGGGCAAGCAGTTAGTCACCTCCAAGGCAGAACTACAAACTGCCTGCTGGAGTGTTGGTGGCATGCCCCCCATGCCATAGAGTTCCTATATTGTTGTGATGTCTCCTCCCTTTTTGCTGATATTGTCACAACTTGCATCTATATAAATTGTGTGCCTGTCAACAGAGATTTATAATTATTGATTTAGGCAGTTTTAAATAAGACAGGAATAAAATGACACAAAAAATACATCCATAGTATCTTTTTTTAGTCTGAACTGCATTCCTATATTCTAAGTATAATGAGAATCCTCTGGGTAATTACAAAATAATTAATTTTTAAAATGTAGCAAATGAAAAACAAGGGAATTAAAACTGTGCCATTTCCTTAACACAAATAACAGCATGTACAGAGGGATACAGAAACAAAAAATCATGACGCGTATAAAGAAGGCATATAGAAGATGTAAATCACACCTTATCAATAATATTTTAAAATGGAAATGGAGCAAATACTCCCCATCAAAAGGCAGAGATTAGAAGAATGGATAACAAAAGATCCAACTGAAAAAATAAACCCAGAGCCTATATACAAAATAAGCAGTAAAAAGGTATCTGGAACTACTCTGCTACTATGAGACAACAGAGTTTGAGACAAAAACGTTTCTACTAGAAAATAAAAATAATTTCCTAAACATAAAAGCGTCAATCTATCAAGAAAACATAACAATTATAAACATATATAGAACTAACAACAGACCTTCAAATGTATGTGGCAATATTTGATGCAATTGTATAGAGAAAGACAATTCAACAATAGTAGTTAGTCATGTCCATATCTCATTTTCAATAATGAATAGAACACCTAGCCAAGGGATCAACAACTTGAACAACACTGTAAGCCACCTACACTTAATAGATAGATATCTATATAGCATCCACACACCAGAATATGTATTTTCAAGTGCACATAAAATCTTATCCAAGACAGACCATATATTATCCCATGAAACAATTCTTATTTTAAAGGATTGAAATTATGCAGAGTATCTTTCTGACCAAAATGTAAAGAAATGAGAAATTAACAGAAAGAGAAATTTGGATAAATCACAAATGTGTGGAAATTAAACAACATACTCTTAAACAATGAATTAAAAAGGGATTCACTAAGAAAACTAGAAATACATTAAGATGAATGAAAATTAAAAGAGGAAATACCACACTTATGAAATGGAGTGAAATGAGTCCTATCTCCATGAAACTCTCTGATTGCAGCAGGTAGAGACAAATGGATATAATAAAATATATTGTCATATCAAGTAGTTCTCTTAGAGACCTCTACTATTGTGCAAACTAGATACTATCTGTGTCACCATCCATCTTTCATGACAGTTCAGGACAAGTTTCACTCTATCACAAAAACAAGGAAGTACCGGTTCTGCCTCCTCTCTCCTTAAGAGGCAGGCTGGGCCCAAGGTACACCGCTGGGCGTGAAAAATGCACCTAAATACCAGGAGAACTCCCCGCTTTGCAACTCTTCCTTTTCATAAGCAAGCATGGGAAAAGAGTCTATTTTAGTGGTGAAATAATCAATGCACTTTGGTCCAAGAAAGCCTGGCTTTTTGTGTCACCACCTGTTTAGAATTTTTGTCTGGTTCCCAGACAATGGGGGTTTACAGTCTCCCATCTTCCATTCCCCCATGTCCTGCCTGCAGGAGAGAGTCACCAAACCTTGGGAAGCTGACATGGGCACAAAGTCCAGGATCCTGCTGGTTCATTGTCTAGGAGAAATAGCAGAATTTCATATCTCTATCCCAGTTTTGCTCAGAGATTTTAGCTATTAACTGAATTGACATCTTAAACTTCATATTACATTTTAGCATATTTCAAAGACCTTGCCTATCATATCTTACAATAAGAAAAAAAAAATGTAATTGAATGAACAGTAGGGCTAAGAAAATCTTCCTTCCATCTTGAAATGAAGAGATGGCCCAGGATGAAGACCACATACTGACAGACAAAAGAGATTCGATCTTCAGGCTCTCACTCTCTCTGAAAACACTATTTTCATGGTACATTTAGCAAATGCTTTATTATAATTGAACTTCTATGAAACTACATATTATGCAAATAAATTAATTATCATTTGTAGCATTACAATAGCTGGTAAATCAATTTATAATTATATGACACTTAAAATAAATAGAATAACACTCTTCAAATTTCCCTGCTGAAGTGCTAATACCTAATATGCTCAGTAACAGAGCAATAAAACAGTAAAAGGCAATGCAGCATTGTACCCTGAATTGTGGGTACTGAGCGTGAAATGAAGCCATAGTGATTGTAAGCTTTGCTCTCCATCCCTCTATACAGAAGCCTTTTGAACACACCAAATACCCTAAGGAATTGCCTAGAGGTATATGCAATACACTTTTATTTTCATAATTAGTAGCTTACATCTGAGGCCAGAAGAGAATATATTAGTTAAAATAACCTTCATAATTTTTACTGTTTTCTAATCTGGAATATTGTTCCCAAGAAGCCTCCTGTATTGAGGAGGTAGCTTTGCCAAAGAAGAAGAATTGATAAGGTGAAAAAAATAAAATAAAACAAAGAAAAAAATCCTACCTCAGTACTGCATTGGGAAAACACATAGTTTGGACACAATACTGCTGGTGGTCCTCTCGTAACCACGTCAAATGGAGAAATCTTTTCCAGAAATCAAGATAAATCCACACCTGAAGACAGACATCAGATGAATCTGAGGCTCCAGAGAGACAGTGAGACTAAAGCATCAAAAGGAACTGTTCCTTTTTAAATTTCTCTTTTTAATTTTTCAATATTTTATTAATTTTTAATTTTTATTTATTGATGAGAGAGATATCAATTTGCTGTTCCACTTATTTATGCACTCATTGGTTGATTCTTGTATGTGCCATCCCTGCTGCCACCTTGGCATAGCAGGACAATGCTCTAACCAACTGAGCTACCGGGCCATGGCTGCATGTCTTTATTTCCCTGTCAAAATAGGAGGATCCTGTAATCCAAAGACTGTCTATCATCCAAATGTCAAGGGAAACATTTGATGTATCCCAGAAGTCACATACATTTAAAGGCCTTCAATAGGTAAAAAGAATCATGTTGGCTTATTTAATTTTATTGCTATAAGAGAAACTGCACATGTACATATATACACTAGGGGTCATGCTCTGAAAAGCCAATGGAATGTATAAGAAATAAGATGTGGCTTTGACATGCTTGGTTGGCAGTGTTTTCTCCATTCCATAGTAAATCATAAGAATGGCAACAACATGCTGTCAGAAAGTAAGATAAATAATAATTTTCCTAAGTCTCAGGCACTCTGAACCTGTACATGAGGAGGAAGCCAATTTAGAAGCAGTTATATTTTGTGAAGCATTGTTGCAAGAAGACAGTACTGGCACCAGGAGGCTTGGTTCTCAAAAAAACCTTATTTGTGGTCTTGGAAAATTCAATTAGATCTTCCTGTTCTGCAATCTGTGAAATGTGAAGGTTTGAAACCTTAACCAGTTTACCTCAGATAAAATTAAAAGTTTGGGATTAAATAATATTAAAATAGTAATTATTTTGCTAATTGCCAGAGATGAGAAAATTATGAGTTGAAATTTTGCTAATCAAATCTCATTGCATAGTTTTAGAAGCACCCAATGGACAATTGTTGCTAAGAGTTAATAGTTGTCAAATACTGATCAGTAAAACTAATTTGAATAAATCTATAAATATAGTAGAAAAGGCCTATCTTCAGGGTAGGAAGCTTCTTTGTGGGGTATCTGGAAGCAATTAGAGAGTAATTAGTGGAGTCTGGGAAAAGTGGGGTAGTGAGCCTGCAGGGGTGAATCAAAACTTGGCTTAACTTTTAAAATTTCAGGCATAAAAAAGTAGGGGTGTGTGTGTGTGTGTGTGGGTACACTTTCTTGTCTGCTGGGTGACCCTAATTGCATTGGGGCCACTATCACAGTCAGATGAAGTTGGAGTCCTTTAGCAACTCAGGCACGAAGGAAGCTCAGTGTGCATATGAAGCTCAAGTTATGAGACACACGGTACCTCCCAATTTCAGGAAGTCTAATGCTGGCCTTTTGCACTTGAAAGACATTCATGAAATTTGGTAGTTCTCAAACCAATTCAGAAACCAAAACTGAGCTGATGGTGCACCTTGATCTTGCTAAAATTACCAAGCCCATTGTCTGTCTCCCTTCAGAAAAAAAGAAAGATATTCTGGCAGAGAAAGTTTCTTAAACACACACACACACAGACACACACACAGACACACAGACTCATAAAATTTGCTTTATTGATTCTTCATTTTCTATCCAAAGTAATAAGATTGAAGTAATAATTGTAAGAACCATTGTACTAAGATCTCTGTGACTGTATCCAAAATAAGTGCAACAAAAACTTGAGGAAGTTGTTTTCTACAGAAAAGCCCGTGTGGTTTCACTTTGGGGGTAAACACACAATGCAACATAGAGATGATGTACTGTAAGATTGTACACTTGAAACTTGTATCTTACTAACCAACGTCACCCCAATAACATTTAAAGATTATTAAAAATGTTAAAACTGAGTATATGAGGTCTGTCCCGAAAATATTGTATGACCAATACTTTTGGGACAGACCTCATATTATTGCCACACTTCAAGTCCCACTAAGTCCTTTCCACAACCCAGACACATGGCCTTACTTGTAACGCTTCTTCTGCCTGCATCCTCATTTCCACTTCAAAGTCCACTCTCCCTGACTTGCTATACCTGAGGGATGCCACTCCCTTCCCTTTCCCCACATGCCCAGGACACCGAAACCTTTGAGGCTCTGTGCTTTACTTACTTGCTTGGAATTCTCTTTTTCAGCTTATTCACATCCTCTGATCTTAGATTAAATGGCTCTTCCTCTGAGGGGCCTTCTTATTGACCTTATCTCAAGTGATTTACCCTCGTTACTCTTCTTGTCACTCTGTTAACTTCACGGCACTTAACACAATCAATAATTCATTTGTATAACATGTATTTAGATGTTTATTATATTTATTCCCCACTAGAATGTTAGCTCCATGAAATCAGGGATCTCATTCTTTTATTTACCAATGTATCTACAGTGCATGGAACAAAGCTTTGCACATAGTACAGAATCAATATTTGTTAGATAAATAGAGATGCCCTAAACTCTGCAATGTTTTCAGTACTGAAATTAATTCCGCCAGAGAACTATGCATGTTATAGAATATTAGAGATAGATCATATTGGGGAACTGGATCACATAAGAAGATGACCTTCCTTATTTTACTTGAGATGCAGTAAGACTTTCTATAGCCATGAGCTTTGACTAAGGTTGTTTCCCAGCAATTATGTAGTTATTGCTGAGTGTAAAGCACTAAAACAAACATTTTACATAAGAAACACCCATAGAATTCTACTGACTTAAGCATGTATAGGTTTGATCAATGTAAGTTTTTCTGGCTCAACCCTATGTTCTTACGAAGGTCAAGCACATTATCAACATTTACCTCTGAATGGGAAAATCCCCCTTGAGCCTGTATTCCTCCCTGAAATAGAATATATTTTCACAACTGGTATTAGCAATTAATTAAAGAGGTTACACTTCTTTTCCTGACACCCCTGAAGGAATATTCAAGAAACCACCACAGATCATCATTGCAACTCTAAAACAATAAAAGACCTCACTCTTCTTGTATGGTGTGTGCATCTACAATTTTCTACAAATAGAAAATAGTGAGATTTCTATAAAATCCTATGTAGAACAAGGGAGTAAAGAGTTGTATTTGTACAAGGCTGTAATCCTGGTGAAAGGATATTCTTATGATTTGGATGTAATTACAATTGCCATAAACATTCCAAGTTGGGCATATTTACTATCTGTAGACATAAGATTCAGTTGTATTCCTTGTTTTTTCTTAGGAATTCAACTGGGACAGACCTGGAATAGGAAAAATGAATGGTGATGTACTATGCTACTTATATATATTTAATTGCATATTACTATAATAGTCAAAGTAATAGATGGCCAAAACATACACACACACACACACAAGCAAGCCACATTAACATTACTTGATCACTAACACACTTAAATCAAATGTAACTTCTTTTGGTTTTAGAACTTATCCTTTCCCTTTTATTTTTATCATATATTTCTCAGCTCACAACAGTGGGAGGAATTTTGTTTATATTAACATTCAACAGGGAAAATACTATTATACAGTCTGCTATTTGGTTGAAATTAAATGTAATCATTTTCTTCATCAAAATAACTATTTACTGCATAATAAAATTCCACTAATGCCACATCAGCTGCATTATAAAGACAGGCATGAATCAACAAAATGACATTAAATTTGTGATGGAAATAATTCTTGATACAATCTTGGAATATGTAAAGATATTATAGAACAGTAGCAAGTTTCTCTTTAGAACCTTATTGTTTCAGCAGAATGAAATGTCTATAGGTCAACAAAGTCATCCCTGTGCCTTTAGGCAGAATTCTAAATGTACAATGTAGACCATAAACATTCCAGAAATATATCTTGAAATTTGAAGAGGGAACCAGGAAAAGAAATTTTACAGACTTGGTTAGTTACCCTCTGGAATATTGATACCCCTTATTTCTATCTCCAGAGCCTCTTATTGAAGTCATGACCAGTTTGGCTGCTGGTTCTACTTAGACTCTTCCAATTACTAACATCACAGCAAACTTGAAACCAGAGTTAGATGTGCAATTTTAAACATTAAAAAATAGGGACTGAATGTCATACACATCTGAGGAATAAAACTATGAAAATAATTTTTGAAAGAACAATAAATTTCATACCATAAAGCCATAACTTCATTAATCTAAAAACGGAAAACACAAATAAAGTGCAGATGAATGGTATGCACTTGGCTGGCACCCAACAGCTGGTTGGCATTCCAGCCTACTGTTTCATATTTTATAAAACTGTCTTTATATGAATAAGTATATGCTCAGTGACCAACTTTCATTTATAGCAGGGCTTGTGTGAGGAATGGCCAATGAAGAGTATCAGTCAGCCATAGTCACAAAAGAGCAGATAGTAAAAAGTGACAAATAATTTTAATTGCTTTCATTTGAACCTGTGGATCATCTTACAACATTACATAGATACAAGGAGTGAGAAACAGAAATGACTTATATTCTGTTTCTAGAATGTTGAAAAGAAAATTCAATTCATGGAAGACTATTCTGTTATTAAAATTACTCAGAAAACCCAACTCCAAACAAACCACACTCACTTCATTATTACTACCGAAGTACAGATTTTCAATTGAAGACATTTGTGTCTGTGATTCTGGCTCTGAAGAGAATCCCACTCTGCCATCTTGCAAGTCCATCCTGAACCTGCAAGATTAATGGCTAGGATCTAGTCCTCCTCTTGATTGTAAGAATAACACTTTGACCCTTCCCTCCAATTAATCACAAGGTACTCTATATTGACTCATCTCTCCATTGTAACATAACCTTAAACCTGAAATCAATATTTGTCCATAGGGTCTGCGCAAGAAGCCTAGACTAAGTTCATGTAAGATTATACTTAAACTTGTGCCCTTTTGGACCCATAATAATGATAATAAGAGATCAAGAATAACTATGCATTCTTCATGAAAAGACATTCAAAAAGCACAATGTGGACTTTTCATTTTAATGTAAAGTCTACAACACAGGGAATAGCCAGTTTCCATAGGTAATATTTGAGAGAGTCAGCTAATGCTAGCATGTGCTCCTCTCTCACTCTGGCTACCCAAACAAAGTGAAAAGAATTCTCTGATATGAGAGATCTTATGAAAGTATGAATGATGTGATTGTTCCAAGTGTGTTTTCAACAAATACACCATTACTTGGCCTCAAAAAACCCAAAAAAACTCTATGAGGAAATGTGTTTCCAACATTTGGCTGATGGACAGAATAAAAGAACAAAACCCATTTTATATTTTAAAGGGGCTATTCAAGTCAAGAGCATTGACCAGTAGAATATTGTACGAATAGAGGTGGATTTCAGGAACTGGTTTCAGGTCTTTCCCTTCTCTGGAGGCTCATTACCTTCCATTTTTCCTTTGTTTCAAAAAAGCTGGCTCCTCATAGTCTGGTGTGGAAATTCTCACTAGCTCAGATCTCTATATTTTTTAACCCCCCTTTTTCTTTTTACTTAATTCTCTTCCTAAAGAAAGTCCCTTTATTGCTGTTTCTGTAATTCAATAGGGTCAGTGAGATGATCACTACGATGTAGATTACTTGAAGGAGGGAGAACTGGATTTAGTGCATGAAAATTATTAGCCATCCTAGTGAATCATTGTGGTCTCCAAAAACAGTCAGTTTTTGTAGATGTGCCACTGAAAATAAAGTGCCAAAAACGGCCCCATTTAATAATGTTCATTGAGCATTAATGCTCATTTCATTTGTACTATAAAAGCCTACAATGTCTTTCCTACAAGTAATTTTTAATAAATCTAAGTGCTCTGTGTCATCAGCTTTTCTTTTGCTAAAATCTTCTAAAAGAAAGGACACTTTTCTCCCTGTGATTTCTCTTTTGACTTTTAATGCCACATGGTATTTGGACTAATAAGCCTTGCTGTCTTATAGAATTCATCTTTTTTTTTGTTTTTATTTTACTTTCCGATTAAATTATAAACTACTTGATAGAGATTTTATGTATGCTTCACAGAACCCTTTAGTGTAATCTAGATTAGTAACTATTAACTGAAGTAAGCCATTAAATTTTATTGCTTATTCTTTTTCTGACTTGGACTAAGGTTCTGTCTGAGGTTACTTATGTCCTCAACTTCACTCATAGTGCTTTATAAAAATCAGTATGAGTGAATTTAGGGGTTATATGTCCTTCCCTTGCTCAATTATAATCCTGTTCTATTATTTTTGGACCTGATCACTTAAATGTAATTGGCAGATGGGTCATTGCTTAAAGACATAACAAATTATTTTATTTTAATAAATAATAAACTTTGTATGAGTCTTCAAAACATAGAGTATTTTCCTATAATATCCATATTATCATATAAAAAGAACATTGATTTTTATCAACAGGAAACTTGAACCTTGATATGTCCTTGTGATAATTCATACTCTTGATTATCTTATTAATAGGTTTTGCAATAAAGATGATTTGCATAGCATCCACTATTTGGCATATATTATAGGAGAAAGAAATAATAATGGAATGTTCAATAATAGTTCTAATGGTAGAAATAACTTTTCAAACACTTATAAGGGGTTCCAGTATGTCAGAAGAGGTGGTAATATGGTAGGTAATATAATGTAACAAACCAACCAGCATTTCCTCATTAAAATAAATTGAACTTGCATCAAACCTAAAATAAATGAGAAGAGACTATGTACTAATTGAAGAAAACAATCTAATGAGATTAGGATTTCTGTACATAAATAGGATTTATTTAATTATGTAAAATATGCAACAATTTCATTTGGATATCAAATTACATTAATTTATAGGGCATGCTTTATCAATCTGGTAATCAACTCTGATAAAAATAAAAGTGTAGAGCATTAACATGGCATACAACATTCTGAGGGATTCTAATATGTTTCCCATTAGTTCTGGAGTATATAGCAGTTAGTTCTGGAGTATATATACATATACCTCTGTTACTCATCTTCCATCAATTCTGTGTTTCTATGTAGGTCACATGGCTACACACTATATTCTACTAAAACATAGAACTCTTTCCTCCAAAGACAAATCCAATCTAAGAATTATTGGTATAGCTTTAGCGGTGAGAGCCAGAGATACATATTCTACCCTTACTAAAGGCAAAAACTCCTTGGAGGTTGTGAAGGGAGAGGCCATTTTTTTGCTTTTAACACTTGTACCTCCAACCTGTCCTTAAGCACTTCACACTTACTGGCACCCATTGCATAGTAGACATATAAATAAAGGAATTAATTATTCTTGGAAAATTACTTTCTTTTTGGGGTTTAACATAAGTTTAATGATGATAGTAAATATCAGAGAAGGCAGTAAGGATCATTTGCTTCTTATTTCATTACAGAAGAAGAGATCATAGCACAGATCATAAAATAATAAGATGTTGTACTAGAAAAGTTTTATGTTCATTCTAAAATTCTTGCAAGAATTATTTTCCGAGAAAATTGCACACCAAAGTGCTGAGATGCAAAGTCACAACACCTCGTTCAGAGTTCAGAGTCAAATTCTCAAAAAGCATGATGCTTGTTTCCACTTGGGCCTGGCTAGCACTATGACAAGTAGGTAACTGACAGAAGGTTTTGCGGTCTCTCCAAATGTCACCAACATTGAAGTGAAATGGTCACCTCTGTTATTACTGATTAAGTAACCTATGAATGTATGTGTTTTATCTCCAGCTTCCTTTAATAAACTTTGAGTTTCTGCCATGTTTTAACATACTGTCTATATGGCATAGTGAAATCTCAAAGGTGGAAATCTCAAATAACTCAAAATATAGTGGAAAAGACATGCACATAGCTACCTGTACTATGATTAGTTTATCAGCTTAATAGTTTCATAGTTTGGTCCCCAGGAGGGCGAGCTATACTAGCAGGACTGAATATTGGCCATGGCAGGGCTAAGGGTCAGGGCAGTGTTTTACTATCAACTGGCCATGGTGGAAGGAATCTTTAGGATGATGCATTGACAGGCAAGTCTATGGGAGAAAAGCACTGCTGAAATCATACAACAAATTCATAATTTTGGCTCTGATTTTTCATGTTCTTATTCTTATTGAAACTAAATGGCTGAAAGCTCTGAAATCAAAAGAAACCAGAAAGTTAAATTTCTTGACAACATTTTCGAGGGTCAGGTCACATTCTCAGAATTCAAAAAATTAAGTTTAGCTGGGTCTTAAGGGACGGGGCTTTAAGTCGCAGGTGTAAGTTAAAGAAATTCCTTTTTTGTCCTGCCTATGGGAGTTCTAAGGGAATGTCTTTTAAAGGTAACGAGGCAAAAATTAGAAGTGGAATGTTAGACCTCTGTCCAAGTGTAACACTCCAAGATTTGAGAAATACCCACATTTGTCTGAGACATGTCAGTCATTGGCATCATAATGCAGACTAACTAAAATAACTTCTCAATATTAAAGAGATAAAATATAAGATCTCTCTTTGATACAAGACAGATCTTTTTTCATTTTATTCTCAATTCAGAGGCAGGAAGACAAGACAGAAAGGCAAACCACATAGGTAACAACATCAAAAGCATTGTTTGGTTGTTAATACAATAAGCAATAAAAAGAAAATAATGGACAACTGAGATCATCTAAAGAAAATATATGTGATGAGAACTTATAGAATAATGCTATTCTGATAGAGTATTATTTAGGTTTAATAAATTGTAAAGTTTTAAGTGTTGCTTGGAAGGTCTCATGAATCCCAGCTATTTAGAATCTAATACCACTTGTACCACTTGGATTTTATGACCCAGCTCAAAGCAACTGTCCCAGAAGGAAATAATGTGAAGAAATTATGGAGGAACCTAAAAAGACAATCACAGGTATGGCCTTAAGGGTTTTAAAACAAAGTCATGTTTTCTTTAAATAACTATTTGCTTTTAAGAAATCACTCCTGACTTAGAACTGAGGTGGCGTAGTGCTGGGTAGAGTTAAGAGTGCAATCCTTGGAGACAAACTGCCTGAGTTTGAATCCTGTCTCTCCCTTCCCAGTTGTGTGACCCTGCACATCCCAGTTAAACTGGGCCACATTTCCTCTTTGAAAAATAGAAACAATGATAGGGCTTATTTCATAGTGTCAATGTGATGGATGATTAAAAACATTAATGTCCTTAAAGTGCTTACGAAAGTGTCTGACACATAGTAAGTATCACATTCATGCTTCCTATTATCATTACAACTCAATCCTGGTGAAGATCAATGTCTGCCCTTGGGATAACAAATGATCGTGCTACTTGACATAAACTGTGTCCAGTTTATGCTAAAGCTTGCACAGTGGCACCCCATCATCAAATGGCTATCTCCTGGTTCCATCAGGATCAATTAAGGCTGAAGGAAGGAACCAGCAAGAGTTATGAACAGGTGGTGGTGAATACTACAGGAGCACCTTCTCTTGGCTCAACACCACTTTTTCTCCACTCTTTATAAGAAGTACCCCTAAAACCAGTGAACTAGGAAGACCCTATCTGAGCCTGCTTCCAGCTGAAACTGGAGGGCTGTCAAAGGTTGGTCAGGGACTTGTAAATAATGAGATTGAAGATTTGATAAAAGAGTCTTGAAATGAGATGTGGATGAGACTTTCAGAATAGGCACATATGGCAATGATATCAACATCTCAGAGGCATGTCATCAAAGGATAGCACCTGTAGGAGCTCTCAATAATCAAGTGGATAGGGGACTTGTTCTCCAGATGTCTCTTCACCTAGATATTTCTGTGCTTGTTCAAAGGTTCATAGACAAAGTGGACATGAAGGTAAAAAGGTAGATTATGCAAGGGCTCAAGAAAATAGACTTCACTATGACATGGCTGATGTGACTACAATTACTGCCTGGATTTCCAAATGTTGAGGTTAATGTAGAGTCTGATATGGCATTATAACTCAGGAAACTTTGTCATAAGTTCATTACTTTTTAGTTGAATTATGAAGATTTGATCTTCCTGGATTAGGTACTTATTATGTGTACACACATACACACACACACACACACACACACACACACATGCAATACACACACCAGTCCTGCCTATTGTCCTTCTTCCAGCAATGTTTCTGCAGTATTCAGGTATTCAAATAGCATTCTATTTATGATTAGGGAATTTAACAGCAAACAAAGGAAGGCAGTAAGTGTGTATCCATGGCCTCCACAGATCTTAGCATATACTCAATCTTTCAAGCCATAGCCCTATAGAAAAGTGGAAGTGGCCCCGTCATGGTGTCAGATATAGAGCAACCCCTTATAAGGTTGGATTTGGTCCCACTGAAAGCAATATGTGCTGTGAATTAGAGATCAATATACATTTGCTGTTGAATTTTAATCTCTACCAAAGGAGACCACTAAAGTGACATATATTAGAAAGCGTTGATGCTAAGCAAATTATTGGTTCTGCTGACAATTACAGTTATCTTTTATATACTGTACAACATTGTCTCCCAAACTATATTTCACTACCTACCCAGGATATGTTAGTAAATGCTCTGTTACTGAATTTGGGAAAGTTGTGATTAAATAAAGTTAAATGGATTTTGTTATTAGAAAACATTTGAGACTACCCTGACAGTTTGCTCTGCGAATTTTCAAAAGGAGCAAGTTTATTTGATGACAGAATGCTATTTATTTATTCTTAGCTACTTTCCTTATATTATTTTACTATAGAGAAATATTTAATGGGAAATTTGAGATGTTTTAAATAATGATATATGGATAGAAATCAATCAAGCAAGTGGGGTGAGAAAACTGTTGCTATTGTAGTAAAAATGGCAGAACTTGTAATAAAAAAGCTCTACAAAGGTTTGTTGCATTTGGCATAAACATAATGTTTGGTAGAACTCTTTAGCTTCAGGAAAGCCAATATATACAGATGACAGATTATTAACCAAAGAGTAGTTATATCCTCACATTCCCAGTACCTTGATTTACTAGTATTAGAATGAAAGGAGTGAGTATATACTGTATTCGAGATTCACAGGCATTGAGTCAAGGATATTTAGCAGTTTCATAGGAATTATGCCTGCAAAGTAAAGGCACATTTGCTTTTATTTTCAGACTATTTTGAAACAAGGAGATGGCAAGCTACAAGGCAAAGAAATGGAATTGTCTTTCATCAACCTGTGTCAGGAGATACAAAAGTAACTAATTAAACAATCCTACTTGATTTGGTTTGTTTCTGTATTTCTAATATTAAAGAAAAACTAGGGAAAACTGAGTGATAGGCATGAAATGTTACTTATAAATTAACAAGTACTTTAAATCCATGAGCTGATGGGGCATTTGATTTTGTCGTAGAAGAAAATCATTAAACACCTAACAATGCTATTTATGGGACTCACAAAATCTGATGTTTTTAACAAATGATGCTTGTACAACCTATTCTGTGATGAAAGTATCACGTATTTCCTATTTCCATTCTCTTTTCTTTGTCTATAAAAGTCTTTCTTTCCAAGATCTGTCTGTGCTCTTGCAAGAGTTAAATTACATACTTTCTAAATTAAGTTTTCCTAACTAGACATACATATAACCTTTGCATTGGAAACTGTCATGTTAAATGGGCCATGTGTCTTAGGAACAGTTATTTCACACGCCAATGTTGTTGTCTGGCATGAACAAATCCATGAGATTTTTTGTGCCAATACTTGCCTCAAGTTTTTGACCAGCTTTTACAAGTGTTCATTTGTTAATGTTTAGCCAATCACTGTGGCTCGTGCTCAGCTAAAACTGATCTGTTGTGTTTGCTCATTGAGTAGAACATAGTGAAAAGAGAAAACATACAGCACATTCTAAAGTTTAGCTTTGACATTGTAGAACACTATGTGATCCACTCTATTTAAGACATTGTAGTATGTGGAAAACCAGGAACTAGCTAGGGGAAGGAAAAGGTGATGCACTCTGTCAGGCTGTATTCAGCATTTCCTACAGCTAGGCTTTATCCTATCTTGTTCAATGAGCAGAATTTTTAATCTAATTTGTTACAGTTAAGAACCTTAATTATACCAATAGTCCTAAAGTTTTGCATGTTGAATCTTCCATTTCTTGTAAAGACTGTAGCATAAAGAATAATACCCTCTTGGTCAAAGTCTTTGGAAACCAAAAATAAATGTGTGTATGTACAGACACACACACAGTATATTCTTCTACATTTATAGTAAAAATTGTTCAACTCTGAAATATCTGAAAATGTTAAGGATTAGTTGAATTTCTTGATTAAAATATTTACCAATCATTAATAAGCATACACAACAATGCCTAGCTAAGATTTTCAAGCATGCTAGCTTTTGATAAGATTAATAGTAATAGTAATTGCCAGCATTTACTAAGCCTTTGCTTTCTGTCAGTCTCAATGACAGGTGTTCTTTTGTAAGTAATTTTATTCATCCTTACAACAGAATGTTGAGGTATACATAATGTTGTCTATGTTACAACCAAAATTTGGAAAGACTATATAGTGCATCCAAGGTAAAACAAAACAAAACAAAACAAAACAAAGCCAGGAAATAGAGAGGATGGGGTAAGAAACTAAAATAGTATAGTCCCTAACCACCAGTTTCTCAACCATTCTGGTCTTAGGCTGAAAGAACACTGGACTGGTGCCTCTTAAGGCACTGGTTGCAAATATGAATCAGCAAACAATATTGCTGTGGGGGGAGATTTCAGATTTGCTTATCTAGATTTATTTGAACAGAAATGAAATAATGTCTTAGTACAATGTTCTCAGCCAGAGGCCAGAAAAATGCTGATGTAAGAGAAGCCAAACACTTCATCTATCATTCATAGTCTCCTGCAACTTGTCAGGAACAGCTCTTTTCTTTCTTATAAAATCTATTTTACTGAATTGGAAAATATGATACCATCAAGTAGCCAGGCACCTGTGTACGTAGAGTCCATTAGAGTAGCATCATGGGACTGCTCACTCCAAGGTGGCTGGCTTAAAGGCAATTTTTCATATGAAACATATTCATAAGTAAAAGAAGTCAATGGGAATATTGTTTGTCTTTCATGTCTTCTCTCTTCTGTATATATGAATATATTTATGTGTTTGAATGTGGGAGGGGGGAAGTCATTTTTGTCTTTTTTCTTCAAAAACGAAATAATTTTTTAGATGTAAATGAGAAAATACAAGAGCCCAGAGAAAAATCAGTAATATTAGAAACACCTACACCATAGTGAATTTATCATCAAACAAGGTATTTTTAAGGTATCCATACATTTAAGAATTCTCCCTACACCACCTATTTTATTTCAAGGAATTGAAATAGTAAATTGAAATAATTTACTATTGTTCATAGGTCCTGAAAGGATCTAAAGAAGCTGTGAGAAAAGACTGAGCTGTTTTCTTCTGTTAAATGCATTATTTGTCCCCTGGGTGCTGAAGGAACCCTTACTCAGTGAGTCACTAGGAAACACAACTAAAATATCAGATAACTAGTGTGACACCATATCTACACTGGAGTGAATAATTAAGGTTTTTAGTGATTATGGAAAATCACTGTTATATTAATTATTTCTTTCCCTAAACAGTTCTTCCATAAGAAGAATGAGAAGCCATTAAAAATTAGTTACATACAATACATCTATAAATATCTGCTGATCATTTGCTTTATGTAGACTATGCACCGGTGTAGTGGGGGATAGAGAAATAATGTAATAACTCTCACTGTCAAGAACTCAAAATTAAATCAAGGCATGGACACATAGAAGTGCTTTTAGGAGTCAATTCTAAAACTGCATTTTCTCTAAAGCTCCTTATACTACACCAAATAGTGCTAAAAAGCATTTATGCTCTCACATTTTCTTTCTTTCTGAAATAGCTGGCTTATAACTAATATCAAAGTTTTCTAGATCAATAACACCATTCAATCCTAATGGGGTAAAGAGCATAGGGAAAACAAACAAAAAAGCACTTACCTTAATGAAAAAGAAAATAAAGCCTTGTCATTTTCTTAATGGTGACAGAAATAGAAATGACAATAGTGACAAAAAAGGTTTTCATTTCTTATGCACTTATCAGCTAGGCAGGAGATTTAGTGCTTTACAAATGTTAATTTATATAAGCATGCGAAGAACTATTTCAGACAGAAAAATCCTCACTTTATTAACAAGGAAAGTAAAAGCAATAAACAAATATTAAGCAACTAGTTCAAAGTCATCAAGTTGGGAAATAGTGAAGCATGGGCCCAAAACCATATTCTTAAATACTACACTACATATATGTACATGCCTATGTATGCCATTCTATGCTTTTTATAAAGTTCAATAATAACATATTTAAACAGATTTATGAACTGATTTATATCAACTAAGTCTACAGTGAGAAATCACTCTACTGATAGTCAGTCATCTTCACCAGTCAAGTTTGATCACATTCCTATAGCAATTGCATTTCCCTAAGGTGGCAAAAACCAATATATACCACTGAACAAGCTTTTTTTAAAATATGCAATGTGGACTCTCTCAGCCTGGATAGTGATCTATATATACATCCCTCCCTCGACTATGGCCAGGTCTGTAACTATGGGGTAAGTGACCCAATGTGACTTCCCAGGTTAACTGTTAAAAGGTTATTTAGCTCTTACCTGGTTCTCATGAGATATTCCCCCTTGGAGTTCAGCCATCAAGTCAAGAGCCACATTGTAAG
The DNA here is from genome assembly GCA_004026585.1 of Noctilio leporinus. Taxonomy (NCBI): domain Eukaryota; kingdom Metazoa; phylum Chordata; class Mammalia; order Chiroptera; family Noctilionidae; genus Noctilio; species Noctilio leporinus. The sequence goes on along the minus strand of PVIW01007723.1, from coordinate 39,089 downwards.
GTGGTCTGGCCACAGCCCTAGCTGTGGTGACATTTACTTTCTAGCATTAACAGTCAGATAAATTAGCAAACCTTTAGTTGACTTCATTCCCCAGCAGCTGAGTCACTCCCAGTGATGTCTTCTGGGGCTGAGATAGCCTGTTCAGATGTCAAATCTGCGAACAAAATAAATGTCGCCATTATTTTATGCCACTAAATTTTGGGTCAGTGTTTTACACAGCAATATATATTCATAACATCTTCTAATTTCACAGTAAGATAACACATGCAAAGATATTTTAAAGAGCTAAAAGTATGATATTCATTGTCTTTTTATAATTGCATTATAGTCACTTCAAATGATTAAATTTGTATTTACAAATACAAATTTGTACAATAATACAAAATTATTACATAATTAGTATTATATCTTCTACCTTTACTACAAAGATATGGCCCACAGACCAGCAGCCTCAGTGTCACATGGGAGATGGTTAGAAATGTAGAATCTGAGGTCCCATTTTAGACCTATAAAATCAGAATTTGTATAAATTGGTAGATCCCTAGGTGATTACCAGGCATATTAAAGTTTGAAAAGCATTGTTGTAGACTACCTGAGCAGGACCATGACTACACAATACATCCCTCATCAATTATATGTACTGATGAGCCTAAGGAACTCACCTCTGTGGAGAGACACTAGCCCCTTGTCTTCTATAGATGGGTATGGTGAACCAATAGAAGGAAAAAAGAAAACCCTATGCATTTTCATGGGGAAATTCATGAAAAATAAAAACCTTCAAAAGTTCTGTCTCTCTTTCAAGATGAGTGGAACACTGACAGAGGTGACCCAGTGTAATCTGACAGATGGCATGTGTCATATGGATGAGTGGAAAAGAAGAAAAGAGAGTCTTTCAAAGCAGTGGATTGTAGTTTTAGCTAAAAACTATCTTTATGCCAATTTCCCAGAGTCTAGTAGCTTTCAAATGTTTTGAATCAAGCATTCACTATCCCAGTATTTTTCAGGTATGTGGCTGGCTAGATTGCCAATTACTTGCATAAGTAAATGTGAGCATCCCTGTCTGTGCTTTTATTTAATTGAAATCGTTGGTTTGAGAAACAAATATAAACCATTATTAATATGGTGCTGTGAGATCAGAGACTCTTCCATTTTAATTTAACTTGGTGTTTCAACTCTAATATTTGTAATCAGATCTTAATTTCTAACTGTATTTGGCCCTTACTCTTAATTGATATGTTAGTTTATACAGTTTAACTTGGAAAAATCTGATTGTGCAAGATTTGTATCATTGCTCAGACACTTTAAACATTATTTAAACCAGCAGAAATATAACTAAGACTCCAAAAAAACAAAAACAAAAACAAAAACAAACCAGCAAATCTTTTTGAAAGTAGGAGGAAAGAAAAGCCAAGACTGCTTTAAAATGGGTTTTAAAACATGACATCCTCTTTAATGATGAGCATCATCATTGTGTTATCTAACAAAGTGGGGTTTGGCTGCCTGCCATCATATATAAGCCTAATTCATTAACTGGCAGGGAAGAAAAAAGGTTTTTATCAATAGGGTGCCCAATTTGGGGGAACTAGTAGCTCCCCGGCTCCCAGCCAATCCGTTCCATAAAACACAGACATCTCCTTGCTTCCAAAAAGACTGAAATCCAAAACCATGCCCAGAGAGCGCCCTCATTCTTGTCTGTTCTTTTGGAGTTCAGGCTGCTAGCTAACACTCTCACACTCTCTCTGCAACATGCACTTGGGGGGCCTTTGTCGCTGTCACCCCACTGCAGCTTCATCTCTCCCCTGCTGGCTGGAGTGCACCGCCAGATCACTACAGGTAGTTGGGCAAGGGGCTCCATCACAGGGGCCCTGGTGGCAATGCTGCTCAAGCCCCTGGAGCCGCCTGTCTATGCAGTGCTTTCAGAGAGAGAGGATGGGAGTGGTCCAGGACCCCTGCCCTGTGGCACAGGGCCACAGTGTCCTGCGGGCTGCCTCCAGTGAGGCGTGCATCCAGTGCGAACTGTGCTCCTGTCTGACCACAGAGGAAGACAAGAGCTGTGAACCAGGCCTGGCATCTGCTGGGTCCTGCCAACACCCCGGTCCCCCCACCCCCCCCAGCCCAGCAGGGTGAAGGGAGTGCAAAAAATGGGCAAGTCTCTCCACATATTCTCTGTTTAAATGCTTGTACCCCAATGCTACATGCTATGAGAGTATCCACTTGTTAGCTAATTCAGGCCAACTCTCCACCAGGTGCATCATCCCACTGGCGGGTAGGAGAGTTTCTAGCCATTGGCAGGGGCATAGCATCTCTGTCCAGGGTGGACCATTGCCATGCTAACCTTCATGATACACATGTGGTATGACCTTTTCATCCATGCATGCATAACACATAACATGTGTTATGAACCACATTATTTCACCTTTGGCCATATTAGTCATTTACCCTTACCCAGGGGTAGGGAAGCCTGCCAATCAGTTTTGGTTACAAATTTAACCCACCACCTTAGGCACTTCCTGACCCATCTGGGTGTCCCTCCCCTCTGCCCAGTGATCTGGCCAGGCCTCTATGTTACAATGGTAATGAACTTCATAATTATAAGGTATGTTTCAGCTTTCTGGTTGAACCTGTCAGCCACCCTATGAGATTTACAAGCATATCTTTTTCCTTGTTTTACAGATGAGGAAGGTGAAACAGCAGAAGAAATAAATGTAGGTAACATCACCAATTAGTTGTTTCATGGTTCAGGAAAAACTAACGTTCATATTTGCTAAGCCCTTATGGGAATACTCCTCAATGAAAAATAATAGAGGTACCTTACATTTAAGTGAAAGTTATCACTAAAAGCCGTACATGGAATATAGCCACCATCTCTAGCACAGTGCTGTCCAGTTTAATAGGACTTTCTATGACAATTTGAAGGCTCTTTATGTGCACTTTCCAATCTGGTCCCCATTATCCACAAGTGGCTACTGAACACCCCATCAGCATCTTGTCACCAAGAAACTGAATTTGGGGGTATACTACATTAAATAAAAAAGAAAACAAATGAAATACCTGAATTTTAGCTTTGCTCCAAAGAGCAGAAGCATGAAATGCTGAGAGCCAGGCTTTGGAAAACCGATCCTGCAGCAATGATTTCTAGGCAGGTTCTCAAACAAAGTACCTTGTTAGTCCCACCTACAAAAACCCCAAGTTAAAAAAGAAAATAAAGTAGTAGAAGGACCAAGGCTAATGAGACGGGAGTCCAAGGAACCAATTTAGAGCCCTGAACTCTGCCCTTTCGTTTGAAAAACAAGAAAATTGGAGTTGGTAAGTTTTAAGGCATTTTCCAGTTGTAAACTTGTGTGATTTTTAGCAAGTTCCCAGTAGGTTTCTCCCTATCCCCCTTCTGTCTCTCACTTTCATTCTTTTTAACAGCACCTTGAGATTTCCCCTAGCCTCAAAAAATTCAAGAACACATTTTCAATCTGCAATTTCATGTTCTCCTTTCATAAACCAATTAAGAGTCATTTGCTTGTGGCTATCATTTTCCACTTTACAGAAGCCAGGTAGCTATTCACCCAGCTTCTCAGATATGGCAAAAGCAATTAATTCAAAGCATGACCTTGTTCTTCCTATTCTTTTGTCATGTAAGAATCATGAATCGAGGTTATTTAGACTTGGTACTTATACTTGCTTTGCCTGAGGGATGTTCCAATCTTTTTTTTTCCAGTGGTGTCTTCCACAGCTAGGCTAGGAAATATGCTCTATGCCCTAGGCAGCCCTTCCTTTTCTGACTTTACATTAAACCCGAAAAGGAAATAGTGGTGTAAAATCCTCCATTTCCTGATAACTTCTTTTGAATTCTCAACTCTTCAATTTTACTAAGGCTACATTTTTTTTTCATATATGTTCCAAATACATTTGTAATATTTTTTCCTTAGTAACAAATGTAGTCTGAATGACATAGTCCTCTTCATATCCCTAATTATCCTTTTAACTTGTCTCTATTCCCTTTCAGTTCAACTCTTCCTATCAGCTTTCACAGAGTAAAAATGAAAGTTAGTCATCAATTTAATCAGATTGTTTTAGTCTCCTATATTCTTCTGCTAACATTCAGATTAAATCCAATTTCAGAAAAGCTGCATCTCTTTAAGTTGAAGAAATGTGCTTAGGAATTTAAAGTGATTTTGAAGATGTTTTACTTTTGGACAATAGATTTCCTACAAGGCATCAAATCCTATGAAACATTTAGGGCATTTATTTTCTCAAAGTCAATATCAATCTGTTGTGTGTGATTCTTGGCTTTTAGAATCTTGGCCCATAAAAGCAGGACTCCAAGCTTCCATTTATATGCTCTTGATGGTTAGAGGACAGACTAAAGAGCACCTGAATTAAATCCATGGAGTTTCAAAAGATTCAAATTGGCCTTAATCCATCTTCAGTCTGCGGAAAAAAATAAGGTAAATGTCATAGGTTTCCAGATCAAGTTAGATCTAGAAAGGATCTTCAGGAAAAATTCACAATGATGCAGATACCCAAGTATCTTGAACCCAGCCTCCAGATGACCGAGGCAAACACTGTCTCCTTGAACCCAGCTGGTTCTAGAGAGAATTGGACAGTGGACGTAGAGTGGCCAGGCCTTCAGTTCTCTCAGTGTACCTCACTGTAGCTTTCCATTCCAAATAGCTGAGGGGCTCAGAATTTCTATGGATACTAGTTTAGGTTTTATCAACCAATAACTAGGTTGCTATGGTCTGTTATCTCACCAGCAGGAGAATTCTAGGCTCTGTCAGTAATTTTCTTCATTCTCACTTATCATGCTCACTCTGTACTTCCTGAATAATTAAGAAACCCATGTGCCCTTGTTTGCTCTTTGAGTTCATCATAAGAAATATTTTTTTCCTTTAACTATTTCAGCACTGAGATATGAGTGAGGTCAGCTGTTTTCATTGTTTTCCTTCAGAATAATCTCTATTTTGTAAGCCAGGTATTTGTATCCCTTTCATTCTGCACTTTCAACAGTATATTTCTCAAATTGTATCTTGAATATCTCTTCTACTCGCCAGGGACAGCCCAAGATAGCAGCAGATTTTTCACAATGCATTTAGCTGAAGGAAAATGGCCACCTGCACCTCACTGCACAGAATTCTGGAACCACACTTACATGTGACTATCCACTCCTCTTCAAGCTCCCTTGAACCATTCTTCACATGTCTCGTTAAACTGTCTTCATCCATCACTCAGTGGCCAAGCTTTCTCAACCATCCATGATCCCAGGCTCTCATCATACTCTGCCTCTGACGGGTCCTGATGGGAGCCAGTCTCCTGTGCTATCTAACCTGACTCCAAACATTTTATCTGGATCTCCCGATCTCCCGTTCTCATTGTTGCATTTGAATGTATTTTCAAGATTTTTCCTGAATATATTATTTATCATCAGCCCTTAACAAAAAACTTGCCTAACCTTAGAAATGAGGTGAATGTTAGAAATGAGGTGAATGTTAGTTTCTCTGCCAAGAGGTGGACAAGTTTTACTCCTTTCTCCCTGTTTGATAATTATTACTTTTCCTGTCTCTTGCCAGATATTTTGTGAGTCATGCTGCTTATAGACACAGGCAGCCGACGACTAGGGTTCAAGTCCGAACTAATAAGCATCATACCTTTGAAAAACTAATTTATTTCATTCTGCTCTAGCCTCCTCATTTTAAAAACAAAGAGAAAAAGCACCTTACTTAAAAGAGGGTCTAAGCCTTATAATATAAAGATGAAGTAAGTTAACATGCCAAATATTTAGAAGAGTGAATAATACAAATATAGAGTAGATCAGATCCACTTTCATTATTGAATTAATGGTTTTACCAAGGCCTAAATTTTAAAAAGTAGGTTTTTAAAATACATCTCTTCAAACATGTTTGACCTTGGCACACGTCTTCTGAAGAACCAGGCTGTGAAGATAGTAAAATATTCATATTCTCAGTAGTGAGAAAAGAAGCCATAATGAGTATATGGCAAGCCCTGGTGGGAGAAGCATAGCACACACTCTGTGCCATCTACAGGAGAGAACGATCCTGCTGTAGAGAGGACATGCTTGCCCTTGGGCACCATGCTGCCCCACCTCTCCATCACAAACCAGGTACTGTTTGAACCACCAAATTGTAAGGCTAGTCAAGGACACAAAAAATCCATTCTAAGATGAAAATGGTATATTGGGGGCTGAACGTGAAAACAAACATAATAAACATCTCCATAAGCAAGAAGCTCAGGTTCCCATGTATCCACTCCTGTGGCAATAGAACCTTTTGCTCGGATTACAAAGAGCATGAGTAGGAACGACTCTGGGCTCTAGAGGTCTGGAAGTCCCTGTTTCCCCGGGAGTCCATAACAAAGAGTCCCACATGCAGACTGGGAGAAGACAATTGCAATTCAAGTAGCTAACAAAAACTTGCATTTGGAATAGATAAAGAACTTTTACAACTTAATAATTAAAAAACAAATGAAAGCCCAGGAGAGAATTCATCTAATTTGCAAAACCTAGACTGGTAAATTAAATGGCGACCTGATGACTATCACCGCACCTGCATCCTTTAGAGCTATGAGTGGCACTAATTTTTGCTATTCCCCTAGGATAAAATTGTTTTTCTTTTCTTTTCTTGGTTTTAGAGAAAAAGATAGGGGGAAAAGAGGCTTCCCCTTGGACTTTGCTACTGCAACAACTTTTACTCCAAAGACCAGAAGCCTTTGGGACTTGTGCCAACTACTAAGTAGTTCTATATCCATTACATATTCAGAGAATGAAGAAACAGCATCTGCCAGTATTATGAATTGGTCAAATGAACACTTATTAAGAGGCACACCAGGTTGGGAGATGGTGAACCCTAGTTCAATAATAGACCAGACGAGGAATTGAAATAGAGAAGTTGGGTATCCATAAGTTCTGGTGATGGCACATGGCACATTCCAGAGGCCCACAGGGAGATCAAGGCTGAGCCTAGGCAGAAAGCAAGAGGCAGAAAGAGCCTGGCATGGGTCACATGCCTTCATCAGAGTCCACGGGTAGGGTGATTTGTGGTTCTTGGGCTAAGGCTAGATTGGTTAATCCAATCCAAAAAGAATGGAGTTTTGGTAAGGCCCCACAGGAGACTTTTCCCTAAGGGGTACATGAGGGAAATGTACTGAGGGGGCAAGGGAGACTGCTGATCACACAGGATGTTGGGAGGTGGTCAACAGTAATCCCATTTACCTATGGCTTTGCAAGCTGCTATGTAGGGCCATGCACTTGCCTGAGGGGCTAGTGCCAGTTTAAGGCCACTGTGGGCCACTTGGCCAAACAAAATGGATGCTGAAAACATTATCATAGAGTAGCTCAGCTAAATTCTTAGCAATCAAGGTTCCATTTATGACTTACCCCCTATACTCCTTTTTTCTATTAAGGTGGTCATAATGACACTTTAGGTTTCTAGGTAACAATATACAGTAAACATTGACCCTGTATTCAGGTCTTTAAAATGTCCGGGCATTACCCTTTTCTCAGTACATATTTCCTCTGGTAAATATCCAGCTTTTTAGGGGAGAACTAGAGGAAACCATTACTGTGTACATTGGCTGTGATATGACTGTGTACTCTGGGAATCTGTATCCTGTAGTCAACATGTTCTATGTCCTGATATTGATGCATGTCTATAGAAGAAGGAATTGTGACTTTTATTGGGCAACTTCTCTCAACTTTCTGAATCATCCAATTCTGATTAATTTTGATGTTACTAATTAAATGGTAACCTTTTTGGTTATTTTTCTATTTTGTTCTTAGGGTTCTATGTCCTACTAACCATCCGCATAACTTTTATGGGTCAGGTCTCTTTAATGCCATTCATTAGTATGTCTGCCTAGCTTATGAAGGTTAAATATTAAATTCATGAATCTATTATTTTCAGATACTATCACCATCATCACCATTGTTATTTGTGAACAGGTATGTATAACTATGGCTAACTCTGAAGGTAGTGACTGTGGGCAGCACTCCCAAAAGCTGGGCCAACAGGCCGGTCACTGAAAGAGTTTCTGGGTCACTGCAGTGTCCACTGCATGGAGAACATTCTACTAAAATAATCTCTATCCTTTCTCTGGCACCATGCCCTTCTAGCTAAACAGTTTATAACTCATTGTATGAAAGTCAGTACTTTTATACACATTTTGTAAAATAGAAGTTTTGTAAAATAGGGAAACTGCCTGTTAGAATAGAATGGTATGTTGGTTTCTCAGCCTGGGTCTCTGGAGCATTGAGCAGCCACACAGGAAGCCTATCTCCTCTCTGGAGAGGTGCTATGGAGACCCTGGAAATATGTGTTAAGAAGGAGAATGGTCCAGCTGAGCTCAGCCTTTCAGCCATCATTGCTGAAGTAGCATACAAGTAAGTGAAGTCATCTTGGCCCTTTCATACCAACCCAGCTGTGAAGAGAATACTATCAAGGGACCCTGGTAAAGGACATGTGGAGCATAAGAATCAGCCATCTGAGCATTGCTCCACTTCCAGATCTGCAAATTCATGAGATATAAGGAAATGATGATTGTTGCTGTACTTTGAGCATAGTTTTACAGCAATAGATACCCCAGGTATGTTTCATTTGTGTGCCAGCCACAGAACTCACAAAGGTGCTTCGTATTATAGATAATTACTAAACATTTGATTATTATTTATTTCAGGTAGAATTTATTGTTGCTAATGTGCCAAGGATAGCACTTTTGCCTATATTCTTTCATTCAGTCCTGACAACATGAGTTACAAAACAGTGCCAGTCAATCACCAATTGTGTCTCAGCAATAAACACATCTTCTGTGTTCCCCTCTGTCCTGTGATGCTGGGACCCAGTCACACTTTCAGACTAACTTTCTAGTTCCAGACTGGTTCAATTCTGCCATTAGGAGGCTCTAGAGAAAGACTGCAAGATAGCAAGAGGGAAGGATGCCCTTTTACTGTTATCCTTGCCTGCATCATTTCAGCAATAGCAGCTGTTTGCAGTCTCCAGTGTTTGGATTCCAACACTCAGGATCGGCCTCCTGTGCTTTCTCAGAAGCACTAGAGAGAGCAGTCACCCTGTGTGGTCTCCTCCGTTCTGAACTCCAGCCCTGCAGGGACACTACTCAGAGCTCCTGAGGTGCCTTTTTCAAATTTGCTTCAGGCTCCTCAATAACAAAATAAGTGATGCCTTACAGACAAGCTTGAAATATCCTTTTCCTCTCTTCCCAAGATAGTCTACTCTCCAAAGGAATTTCTTCCATGATTCTTTGTGATAGATGCTCTTTAAGTTCATTTTTTAAATATTATAAAAAATTATCTACTTATGTACTATTCCATGAAAAATACATAGTAATTTGCGTTTTTAATGTAGTTAAATAACTCCTGTATCCATTAGTTTTCCTCAACATTATTTTAAAACAATCATTGTAAGTATATGCATATCTAAATAATTTCTTTTATTTGATATATAGAATTCAATCATAGGCATATACTGCTACATATTCACTCTGTTATTGGTATTTTTAGGTAGCTTTCATTAAAAAAAATTTCTTTAATACTGCATTGAAGAAAACAACTCAGTTGTTTGGGACCAATGTGGATTTTAATTGAAAAAAAAAATATTATTCATTTCTCTTGCCCTTCAAAACTTTGTAGAAATGTTAAAAAACTGTCATAACCTAAGGCTTCTAGATACTGTTTTTTAAAAAAGTTCTCACCCAAGGTTATGTTTATTAAGTTTTGGGGAGTGAGGGAGAGGGAGAAAAACATTGATGTGAGAGAACCATGGATCAGTTGCTTCCCATGCTCACAGCATGACACTCTAACCAACTGGACCACTTATCTAGGACTAGATGTTAAGTCTTCGTTAAAGCAAAAATAAATAAATAAATAAATAACATTCCCCCAAAGAAGATTCATTTATATAATGATCTGAGATCTTTGTGGCATCTCTAAACTCATTGGCTCAGTTATTGCAAGTAAGTGTTCAATAAAACTTAACAACTTTATCTGTGAAACCAACATGATCAACTGACTGTTTATACTATCTTTTTTAGGTTTTACTAACACTTTACCCCCTAAAAAACTCCTGAGGAATATAACCTTACTTCTATCAACTGCAACATCTCTTCTGATACCCAAAACCTCTTCTCTTTCTAAAGGAACTAACTACAAATGGCTGTATTAGATTAAAAGCTAACAAACAGCTTTTAGCTTTAATTTTTGGAAATTGAAGGTAGTAAATGAAAAAAATCTAGTCATAGCAAATGTATTTCCTTATCCCAGTTTTCCTAGAACAACCCTGGTTTCCATGGCTTAGACTTTAAAAGTATAAGAGAAAAATAACCTAAACTTTGATGAAGTATAATAATCATTGTTTTACCACAAATTATTTAGTTCTAGTATGGCAAATGTGTGCCTCCTGTTCCCTATCCCATGGCTCACTGCGAATACCTACCTAACAGTTCGCCATGTCACAGTCCCCATAGCTTTCAAACAAGGCTTTATAGCTCTTTGGTATAGCAAAGTGATCATCAAATTAATCATTCAAGCCAAGGTAGTTTGACAGTGAAAGAGAATGCTGCTAATGATTGCACCAAAAAACCCCACAAATGAAACATGAATATTAAATACATGCAGATAGCTTTAAAATATTGAGCATACCTATGATAGAACAGGTTTATGTTGTGTATTAATAATTTAATAATTTTACTCAGTTAATCCTCATTCCATCAGTACCATGTAGTATTAACATAATTTCCATTAGACAGATGAAAACATTGACGATTGAAGATATTAAATAAATTTCCTAAAATCACATAGTGGGTCTGTGATACAAATCCAATACTTCTCATTCCAGAGCTGATGTTTTAGCTGCTCTTTTCTATTGTCACTTAAGAGCTGCACCATATCTCCTCACTGGTTACATTGCCAGTTGCCTGCAGGATAATTTCAGTGATTTTACGTGGAAATTGCTCAAAAGCCTTTTTCCTTCTAGTCTAAAATGGTACCACTTGCTATGCTGCTTAGTAAGAATTACCAAAACTTCTTGAGTAAAACAAAAACAACAGAAACAAATGGAAAGGGAAAAAAATGTCATCTCCAAAATGGCTCCACTTAAAAGTATATATACATTTACTTACAACCTTCATTATTCATGGATTATTCCATATTTGCAATTTACCTATTTGCTAAAATGCACTTACTGCTCTAAAATCAATACTTAAGGTACTTCTGGGGGTTATTTTTGGACATGCGCAGAGTCATGAAAAATTGGCTGCCTGGTGCAGATGTTCCTGGTTGAGACCTAATAAGGCAATGTTCTGTCTTCTTGTTTTAGCTCTTACTCTGTAAACAAGCGTCCTTCCCTTGTTCAGTGCCATTTTTTTTCATATTTTGTGCCCTTTGTTGGTGATTTTGCTATTTGAAATGGCCTCCAAGTACAGTGCTGTAGTCCTATCTAGTGTTCCTAAGCACAAGAAAGCTATGACATGCCTTTGGAGAAAATACAGATGTTAGAGAAGCTTCATTTAGGCATGAGTTATAGTGCTGTTGGCCATGAGTTCAGTATTAATGAATCAACAACATATACTGAATATGGCATCTCTAAGTGGGAATGCACAGAAAACAAGGTTGTGTATGCTCAGTTGATGTAAATATCATGACCAGAGGCTCTGAGAAACTTACCTCTGTATTTCCTTTAGGAATGATGCTTCAATGTTCACTAATAACTACCATAAATAATGAAGATCAACTGTATTTATCCATCTATTCATTCCTTAGTTGGTGCTATAGAGGAAGAAAAGTAATCTTTTTTTTTTCTTGTTTATATTATGTAATAAGGAGTCTCACTCCATTTTTGATGTCTGACTGCTCACAGCTTTTAAGCCTTCCCCTGGTGCTCCACACCTGGCAAGTGAATTAGAAAGCTCAGGTTCCTTTTTTGCCAAAGGTGGGAGATTCAAACCATGTAAGTTCCTGCCCACCATGGGAATCTCTCAGCTAGCCTCACTCATAGCTGTAATAAAAATCTAGGCTGGTCTCCTTTCTTTGCTCTCTCAAACCATAGCATACAGTTTTATAAGGCCTGTCCTGCTCTCCCATCACCCTTCTCAAGGATGTTAGTAATAAACCCTTTTTATACCCTCTTAGTAGATGTGTAGAATCATTAGTCCTAAATTTGAAGCCAAATTTGTGGTGAAGGGTCCATCTACTTCTGCAGGTAACCTTATATATTAATATATGTTCATTTTGTCTTTTTAATGATCTTCTGTAATCTATCACTTCACATAGCAGAGTGATCCTAATTTTGAGGGACAAAGTACATAAAAGATACATTTCAGAGAAACAGAACAATGTTTAGTAAGGCAAGACACTGAGTCAGAGGTAATACCATGGTAATTACCAAGTAAAGGTATATTTAACCAAATGTACCTCAAAATGCTCTCTCTATATAAGGCATAAAACTGATTCAGGCTTGCATTTTACTTCAGTCTTTATTTACTGCTCTGTTATCTTTCAGTCCCTGATTTCTTTCTTTCTCTTTTTGTCTCTGGTCATGAAAGTGGAATTCGCAGCCATTTTCCAAATTCCCTAGAATAACAAGAATTTATCAGAATGGGAATCTGGCAAGTAGCCAGAGAGCTTCCCTCCAACCATGCAAAGTCCAAGTCTGCAGGGGTTAGAAACTAAACTCTCCATCTAAACACTTGTAAGTCTTTGTAGTATTCTTCAAAGTAACACTCTGCTCCCTAGCCCTAGGCATGGATTTGACCAGGCCTGAAAACAAACGCATACACAGATTTATCAGCCACCCTGAGACACTTTCCGTTTTATAGGTCAATTCCTTTGGTCTCTCCAGACCACGAAGGCACGTCTAATGCTTAGAGCTCACTCTAAGTTACAAAACCTACCCACCCATAAGAACAGAGTAGGTGCCAGAATGCAAAGTGTGTATGTGTGAATTCTTCAAAATCACCCGGAAGAATTTCTAAAGAGTTTCTATTTTCATCCAAAAAAGCTGGCTTATCCCACAGCCAGCTTTGGAGAGGACAAACAGGAGTTTACTACATGAGAAACACAGAGCCTCTACAGATACATAATTTAAAGCACTGGAATTAAGTGCATCGTTTTCCAAATTTTTGGAAAGAAGGATTGCTCAAGCTAGACGATACTGCTCACAACAAGTAGCCCAAGTGGCTTCTGCTCTCTTCTCTCACAGCAGGACTTGCTTCCTGGCTAATAACATTACATTCCTTTGAGCATTTATTCTGCATACATACTAACTGCTTTCCAAACCATGACCCAGAGGTATATCAAAAATACATGTGAAATAAGCCAGTCAGTGAAGGAAAAATACCATATGATCTCACCCATTACAGGACAATAATGAACAAAACTAACAACAAGCAAACCAGAACCAAATATATGAATACCGTGAATAGGCCTTCAGTGGTCAGGGGGAGGGGAGAGACAGAGGCAAGGAAGGGGAGCAGATTAGACAAGAACCTAGTATAAAGAAACCATAGACATGGACAACAGGTGGGATTGACTTTGGAGGGAATGGGTGGGTGAGGAGGGGGACAGAGGGGAGCAAAAAAGGGGATGGATGTAATACAACAACAATAAAATTAAAAAAAAAACCACAACACTTGTATTAGATTTGAACTGAGGAAGCCTGGTGTGTATTTCTCCTTTCCCTATCACATTTAGATGAAAAATTTAAAGTCACATTTCTCCCTGGGGTAGAGACCAGTTTCCCTTTAAAGGCACTTTGAATAACATGCAGGTCTGAGGTTGGGACAGAGGTATAGGATACAGTGATTTCCCCCTTTTTTTCCCATAGATTATAACAAGTAAAAAAATATGGAAAGTTCCAGATATTTTCATAACTGCATTCTCACTTATAGTAGCAATGAAGCTTTTTTTTTTTTTTAATCACTCAAAGTATTATAGGTCAGAGAGACTGTGGCAATCAATATTCACATATCGCCTCCCCAAAGCCATCATCTACGTTAATGGTACCCCAACTATCCAGGTTCTGTGTGCTCCAGGACACTAAGCTCCTCTTCAATAATCACAACGATATCATTTATTTTGCTAGTGATTGGTGCAAAAGGGATGGAATTTAGCAAGGAGACACTGGGTGAAGTCTTCTGGGGATTCTGAGAGGTTTTATTTACTCCTAAAAAGGATCCAAAGAAAAGAGGGCCTGCCTTCCAGCATTTCACACTGCTGTGTGTGGATGAAAGCCATGGAATGGTACATGCATTTTATGACTTGTCTGAGGTATCATTGGCAATAAATTCTGTAAATTTTTTTAAAAAGCTAGATGTATCTGTTTATGTGATATCTATCTGAGATATATTTAATATTCATTACATATGATGCTGCTAAAATTATAATAATTATAATAGGTTTTAAAGATTTTCATTTATCTTCCGATTTCAAATTCTAGATCCTCAATGCTTCTTTATAACTGTCTCTAGTTCCCAATTACAAGTCACCTTAAATTCACTCTGCCTTAAGTACAAACTTATCAACAGCAGCATCACCATCATCATTATTTCCCAAATCTTCTCTTCTCCCTTCATGGCTAAGTCCAGTAAAGAAGAAAAAGTCTCTTGGGAAAATACCTTTAGCATTTCACTTCCTTCACATGTGATTTAATTCATATCCAATAATATCTTCTCTTTTCAATTGTATCTCTTGGTCTCTTCCTCTTCAAGTCATTGTTAGTATATTATCTTGACTCTAAACAACTCTCCATGTATGGTTGGTGAATAGTAATCCATCACCTTTTCCACATACACCTTCCTGAGCCATCTAGTGGCAGGCACCATTCCTTAACATTCTGGGCGTAACTCCACATCAGAGGATTTTCTGTGTTCCTCCTATTGTTTCTGTGAGCATATTTAGGCAAATGCTATTTAACATCCTTCTCATCATTTCTCATACTTCACTGATGTTCATTAAATACTGATGATATATGTATATTTCTTTGTGTATACACACAGATTCTGTAACTCAAACAAAATTGAAGGTAAATCCATGTGCCAATAACTATTGTTCTAAGAGCTTTCATTAAATATTAAATACATTAATATTTAATCCTTACAATAAGATGCATAGGACAGACATTACTATCCCTGTTTTTATAAAGGAAGAAACCAGGGTCAAGTAGCTTATCTCAAATCACACAACCAAGAATTGGTGGAGCCTGAATTTCAATGCAGACAAACAGGCTTCAGAGCCCATGAAGTTACCATATTTACAGCTGCCTTTATGTGAATATTTATCAGCTACCCATGTAACTCAAGCTATTCTCATCCATGATGGTTCATAGTGCTTGCCTCACTTAGAATCTTATTCATTTAGAAGGGACTATACATCTAAAAGGAACTGCTAATAATTACTGAGCCTTGTAGAAGAGATGAAGAGTTGCTATCAAAATGTGTATTACCTCTTCCTGATATGTATTTTGTCCTGAGAGACAGCTATCTAGCAGGAGTTATATTCCCTCGAGCCTACTGCACTCAATGCAGCCACTTAAATAGTTCTTGTCAATGAATTTATAGTGAGTGAGCAAAATTGATACATTATTTTTGGAGCAAACATTTTTTAACAAATTAGTGATATTCTTTGGTCTGTTTTCCCTTCTACCAGCTAGATACAGAATATTTTAAGGCCCTATTAAATGGTATAGCAACATGATAAAAGGATCATGGTCCCTCATGAAAAGAAGTCATCAGCCACTGGGAATATTCTCATTTGACTTTTAAATAAGCACCAAATAGTCATCTACTGTGTTTGAGCCTTTATTCAATTTTAAGGTCTGTTATAAATGCTTGGTTTTCAGTAACTAATGCAAACACACACTAAAAGTCAGGAATGGCCCATGTACTTGATCACATGATTCATGCTCTATTCTGTGAGACAAGTGTTTTTATTTTTGTACAGACTAGGGTTCATTGAGATTAATTCATTTGTCCAAGGTTATATAGCTCAAAGTTGTCTGACTCTGAGAGCTATATGATGTTACTACCATATGGTGTCTATAATATGCGTTTTGTTTTTGACCTTAAGCATTATAGATCATTAATCTTCCATGCTGATAGTCATACCACTTTTAAAAGAACTTCTTAAAAGACATCCTCTTCTTCATTTTTAAAACACTTTTGATTTTAGAGAGAGATAAATGGAGAGAGAGAGAGAGAGAGAGAGAGAGAGAGAGAGAGAGAGAGAGATTGATTTGTTTTTACACATATTCATGCATTCACTGGTTGATTTTTGTACATGCCCTGACCTGGTATTGAACCTGAAACCTCAGTACATCAGATCAATGCTCTAACCAACTGAGTTATTTGACTAGGGCCATCCTTTCACTTTCTGGCTAGCAGAACCATGTTTGGTTTTGGTGCTGTCCCAGGTAATAAATGATTCACACTTGGTCTAAGCAATTTAGGACAATGGGTTCCTCAATTCCCATGCTGCCTTGCTGTCCAAGTAATAGAGCTCATCTGAAGAGGTTGTGTGTTTCTTCTCTTGTGAAGAGAATGGAAACAATTGCCACCCCCTCACCCTTTTCCTGTTTGAACATGAATAGGATCAATGGGAGTTTCCCCACTCATTTTGTGTGACAAATTGAAAAGCCAACAACATAGCAGAGAGGTATGAATCAACTTCGATATTTTACTTTTCAACCAATTTTTAAAAAATATTTTATTTATTATTCCCAGAGAGAGAAGAAGGGGAGAGAGGGAGAGCAACATCAACGCATGGTTGCCTTTCACCTGACTCCAGCCACAGACCTGGCTGGACACCTGGCTTGCAACCTGGTTATGTGCCCTGGCTGGGGAATCAAACCAGTGACCTTTGGGTTTGCAGGCTGGTGCCTTATCCACTGTGCCACCAGCCAGGGCCTCAACACATTTTTATATGAAAAAAAATCCCTATGTAAGAATGCTACAGTATTAGGTTTTCTTTTATTTAGAGCTGAAAACAATCCTAACCAAGAAAACTATCATTCAGAAATCATTTTTTGGTATAATCTTTACAAGTATACTTCAGAGATATTGCAGGTTCAGTTCCAGACCATCAAGATAAAGTGAATATAGCAATAAAGCAGGTCACATGTTTGGTTTTTCAGTTCATATAAAAATATGTGTTTACACTATACTGTAGTTTATTAAGTGTGCAATAATGTTATGTCTAAAAAACGTACATACATTAATTTTTAAATACTTTATTGCTAAAAAATGCTAATGCTAAAATGTTAACTCTAGAAATGTAGGTTAGATTACCACAAACCTTCAATTTAAGAACAATATAATCAGTATCTGTGAGGCACAATAAAGTGATGCACAATCAAACAAGGAATACCGATATGCCAACATCCCACTAGGGTACACTATAGTTTCTATGATACTCTAAATGACTCTTTATCAGTGCTTGAAATTTTTATATTTACTGTATTTCTATTTACCACAAGCCATTATTTTCTATAGTATAGCTTCATAGATGGAATTTGGTTTGTTAAATATAAAGTGTTTAACTTATTTCACTAAGCATGATACTCTCCAGTTCCATCCATGTTGTTGCAAAGGGTAGGAGTTCCTTCTTTCTTTCTGCTGTGTAGTATTCCATTGTGTAAATGTACCATAGTTTTTTTGATCCATTCATCCACTGATGGGCACTTAGGCTGTTTCCAGCACTGTAAATAGTGCTGCTATGAACATAGGGGTACATAGGTGCTTATGAATTGGTGTTTCAAGGTTATGCTTAGTGAAATAAGCCAGTCAGTGAAAGACAAATACCATATGATCTCACCCATTACAGGACAATAATGAACAAAACAAACAAACCAGCAAAAAATAACCAAATACATGAATACAATGAATAGACTTTCAGTGGGCAGAGGGGGTTGGGGGGAGGGGGAAGGGGAGGCAAAGAAGGGGAGCAGTTTAGTCAAGGAACTAGCATGGAAGAACCATGGAAATGGACAACAAGTGGGATTGACTTTGGGTGGGAGTGAGTGGGTGGGGAAGGGGAACAGAGGGGAGGAAAAAGGGGATGGATGTAATACAACAACAATAAAATTAAATATAAAAAATAAAGTTTTAGATCCATGACCAATCAAAAAATAAAAACTTGGAAAACTGCTAAAAAAAAAAAGTAACTTGTTAAATATATACCCAGCCTGTATTCTGTATGTGATGTGTGTGTGTCCATATGAGAAATTAGAGAAAAGGTAGGAAACACCAAATACTTTGATATTTAATAATTTGAAATATTGAATCAGAATTCAAAAGGAGCTATAGAAAACCCTTTCCTATTTACTAGCTTTGTAAAAGTCTGGCTTCCTTACCTATAGTATGTAATGATAGTACATAGCTTACTGCTTGAGTTTCTGATCTCATGCACAATGTCATGCACGTTGAAAACCCTCATTAAGTGAGTTGTTCTCATTATTGTTATCATTATCTAATATGATAATGGTTCTGAAATGTCAAAATATCTTTGGTAAAGACACTGATGTGAATCACTAAAGTGATTTAGGAGAATAGTTATGTTCCCTAATTTACTTTATGTGAAAGCAATCACGGTAACTTTAGAATTAGCCATTGGGTACATTCATTTACTTGGCTCTCTTTTAACTTCAAAAAACTATGGCTCAAGGTCAGTAAAAGAGAAAAACAATGTGCAACTTACAGCACTGAGCTAGTAATGTGAATGTTAAGCAACTTTTCTCCTACTTTCTCCTCAAATCTAGTTTAAAATACATAGCAACCATGCTTCTAGAAAAAAAAAAGTCCAATGTAAGCTGGCAACTTGCAAAAGAAATTAGAGCCTATAAAGAATATTTGTTCTTTGTATAAATTACTTTTAATTCTGTGCTTTATCATTCTGGGTTAAGGTTTATTCTAACCTTTACAAAGTACAAGGAAATTTAGATGGCCCTATTTTCTTTGAAATGATTTCCCTGGCTTTTAAAATAATAGAACAAAATTGATCCTGTAAGTGGATAAAACATCAGGTTGGAACTTTGTAAAATACTTTGTACTATTGGAAATAGACTCTGTAAAGTCATTTGATCTTTGACTCAGTTTATTTTAATTTCAGTAAGTGTTTTAAGAGTCCTGCCTTTCAAGTCAGATAATTTTGCAACTTCAAAATTTGTGTGGGGCAACTTTCCATTGCTTAGATAGGTTACTAAATGTAATCTAGGAATTAATTTTTATCTAATTCTGATTAAAAATTGTTCACATAATTTAGTGTGCTGAGTATTTAGAGATCCTGCTTCAATATTAGCTACTGTCACTAAACGAACTCTGTGACATGTGAAAACCCATCTTCCTTCTATTATCAGAATTTTCTAAAATAAATAAAAACAAGTAAATAAATTCAAACAAAGGCTTGAACTAGAACCCTTTGATTTCAGCTTCTTTCAGTTGAAACTATTTTTGTGATGCTTATGATCAGGGCTCTCTTACGTAATAATACAAAATGTAAGAAAAATTATTGTAGTCTTTAAGAAAAAATAAATGTTCATCATAGAAAAATCACTGAAGGTTATGAATAGAAAATTGGCAGAAGAAGCACATGAAAAACAATCCATCTCATTAGTAATCAGAGAGAGCAAATAAGTAGCAATAAGTTTTTACAAACTAGATTGTGAACAATTTAATTTTTTTATAATATTAAGTATTAGTGATGCTTTGGGGACAGACTCTCTCACACATGCTGGGAGGGTATATTTTATTGGCTTAGCTACATTGGAGGAAAATTTGGAAATAATTTTCTAAAATTAAATTGCACAAAGTACACTACCTAGAAATTCTATTTTACTCTTGTTGTCAGAGAAACACTTTCCTGATTCATAAGGAGACATATTGCTAGAGCATTTATGAAGTAAAGACACTTGCAGTGGGAAACCTTAGCTCTCTATCTTTAGAAAATCATGTAATAAACTATAGTACATCTACGCTATGGAATTCTATGTACGAAAGAATGAGGTAGATTTACTGTGCTAATTTTTATAAATATGCAGAATCTGTTCTCAATGAATATATAGAACAATATAAATAGCGCAATGATGTGTTAGTAAATACATTTTAAAGGATCTAGAATATTAAAGACCAACTTAAAGACAGAATTTTTCTCTGGGGCAACAGGGAAGGACTGGTACTAATAAACAGCCTTCACTTTAAAACCTACCATTTCTGTAAGTACAATGTCATCATACATTACTTGTGAAATTAAACATTATGGAATAAAGAGGATTTAATTTTTGTATATTACTATGAATGTCAAAATTTTTTTCAAAAATTAATTAACCATTAAGATTTATGGGTATATTTCTAGACTTTCTATTCTATTCTATTGATCTATACATTTCTTTACCCTCAGAACAACACTGCCTTGATTTTCTCTATCTTTTCATTCTGGTACACCTAGTTAATAGCTTTTCAACTTTCAGTTTTATTTTTACAATATATTTAATTTTTTTTCTAAAGAAGTTTGTTAAGCTTTACTCTTAATGTAAAGAAAAAGCAAAGATAAAGTTCTACTTTGTAAATATTCCCTCTGAGAAGACATAAGGAATATGCTGGTCTATGGGACTCTTGATGGGTGCCCTGTTGATTTCCCCTGACAATTTCAAAAGATTGTTCAGTAATGTCAATCAACATTGGTATCTCTTGTTAATTATTTGCATCCCTCCTCCCCCACCCTTATTCATTCTCTTTTCAGTAGCTGGTCTCTTATGAATTTCTTTCTAAATTACTTATATAAAAATACTTCGATTTGCCACTTAGTAAAACATTCATGGAATAATCACAATCACATTAAATCAAAAAGATAAAACACTAGACTTTATAAAGCACTTTTAAATTTTATTCTATTTATTGTATCCTATGCAGGCAGCTGTTATATTATTATAACTATTGACACATGACAAAAATGAAAATGATTGCATAATTTGAAAGACTTCAAACAATCAATGTGTGACAGAGAAGAACTCAAAATTAAGTTTTTGATTTGAATTACAATTACTTTTTCATTATGGACTTACTAACGTATATGAAATATACATGCAAGTAGTTGGGAAACTGTAAGCACCACAGAAATTTTAGATCATTTTATTGCTGACCTCATTATTGTTATGCAGAAGAAAATTAGTTTGCTGTACCAAGCACATTCCTCTGTAGAAAACTGCACAGGTAGGAAATCCTCCCTAATGTAGGCTCCAGGTCATATCTACATTGAGACACTTATTAACTAGCTGAAAGTGCAATAAAGGAAAGCAGGAACTAAAAACCTTGAATTATATGGGTTACATATGAATTATGATATAACAACAACTGTATTAGAAACAAAGTTCAGGAGGGTAATAGTGGCTTCAAACTGGTGGGATAGAGACAGTTTCATACTATCTCACTGCTGAACACAAAACACATTTAACCCACAAATTCAGGAGAGAATAAGACACTTTATACAATGGTATCATAAACTGCCAACAAAATTAACCTGTTTCCCAAAATGCCTATAAGTACTTCTCACTTTTACTGTGTGAAGTTTCCATGAACTCATTCACAATCCTTTGCCTGCTCACACCTGCCTTGAAAGAGGTTCTTGCTCAAGGATGTGACCCAAAGAAAGGTGATCTATCAGCTGTTTAGTTACCTGTTGTGCTAATAACCAATTTATTGTCCCTCAGTATCTAATCCATTCTTCATAGTGTGAAGAACGTGATAGCTGATAGAATAGATTGGCCCTGTATTTATTTCTTTTTATACATTCTTTAAAAAAATATTTTAACAACTTATTTTTAGAGAGAGGGCAAGGGAGAAAGAGGAAGAGAATCATCAATGTGACAGAGTCACATCAATCAGTTGCCTCTTGCATGCCCTCAACTGGAGACCTGGCCCCCAACCCAGGCCGGTGCCCTGACTGGGAACTGAACCCACTAACTTCCAGTTTGCAGGCTGGCATACAATCCACTGAGCCACACCAGCCAGGGCTATTTCTATATACTATTGATGTCAACTTTATTTTTCTCATTCATAAAAAGAAAATAATCCTATCTTGTAGGATTGTCAGATTAAATGATAATATTTATGTAAAGTGATCATTAATGTACAGAATACATTTTAAGTTCCCTACATTTGTTAGTTCACATTCTTTTTAGATCTTCACCTGATGTAAGTCTTATCTACATGGATATTAAGTTCATCTTCCATATGAAAGTTTAAGTGAAAATACAATGCTCATGAAAGCGAAATAAGAGTTTATTGTTCAAGATTAAATTAAAGCACATTGGCACAACCAGTATGCTTGATCAAACCATTTATTGAGTTAACTGATAAATAATATCTTCCATACTATTCCAGAGTTCAGTGATTTACCCTTGCCTGTCTGGTTTACTATTGTTTAAGTGTAGTAGTTACTCATTTTTTCTCTTGAGGTCAAGCAATATGAGTTCTTTTGTAGCCATATAATACCAGGAATTGTGTGGAGGAAAGGACAAGTCCTTAAAATGCATATTGATTGAATAAATGCTATTTCACAAACTCTACATGTTGGACTTATTACAAAACTTAACGGAGCCCACCGATCTCTTTTCTGGACACATCTAGTACAGGAGATGCTGCTTTTTGCTCTGTGGAGGTTGAACTGCAATGCAATTTTCTTTTCTAAGTTATCTTGTTGTACCTTCTCCTGAACTTCTGACATTCACTGTCATTCACTCTCAGAAGAGCTATCTCTAGGCGTGAACCAATCTCTAAGCTAAGGATAAATGTGGGCTGAACTGCAGAGTCAAGTGTCTCTTTACTTCCAAAAGGATTGCCTTTTCCTGGTCTCACCGTGCATGAGAAGCTCCCTTCCCTTATAAGAAGAGTGTCTGAATAGCTCCATCTATCTAAGCACTTCAATTTCAGCCTGCTGACCATGTGAATGTACACAGCCATAGAAAAGAAAACCAGTTCTCTTGGAGTTTCGATTGGAGCACTGTATAGTAAAGCATAATTTCAGACCTGAACTATTCATGAGAAAAAGGGAAAAAAAGAAAAATGCTCAAGGATGATATAAAAAGAAACAAAGATTATTATAGAACTTGGGAAAATGGCAAGTTGAATATACAAAGTTTAATTACATATGGTTTCAATAAAAGGCATTTTTAAGATTTGCCTATAAAAGCCTGAAAGGGATAAACTGATAAGCACACACACACACCATCTTTTTTTTTTTTTTTTTTTTGGCTGAGTAAGTAAAACACAAGGATGAAATAAGTTGCTAGTCTTAGAGTGCGAATTGATGATAGCAAGATAGCAAAGGAAGTAAGAAATAGGCCATGTGTGCCTGCTGAAATACACATGCCTTAGCCCCTCTGCATTTTCTTCTTTTTTGGACATTACATGACAGACTCACATCCCTTATTAGGAAGCTAAATGCTAATCAGATACCACTGCCATTCCATTCCAATTGGGTGTGTAAAACCAGCCACAATCACCTACTTTATTATATAAATAAATAATTAAGCTGCTTAGCTTTTGGACTGAGAATTTCATAATGTCCATTTAGTGTTGAAAATCCTATAAAAATTGTACATCTGGCCTACTTGGCCTAAATTAAACCATGGTTTTCCAGCTTCTCAGTGGAAGAGGAATTAGGGATTTCCTTGAATATTCCATATGAGTAAAATGAAAGTATGACTAACAGCCAGAAGCAGGGAGATTGATTACAGTCTTCTGCTGGTGAGAGTGAAATTAGATTAGTCTGCACCTGAGAACTTGGACCCCCTGCTGGGTAAGAGGTTGCAGGGAAATCATACAACGCAGGGTGATTAATTTGTTTGTACGTCTTGGTAAACTGTCTTACACTTTACCTCTCACCCCTTTTTATTACGGAGTTGCCCCTTGCTGTGTATTTCCTGTGTAAAGTGGATGTACTTTTACTTAATTTGCCATGGACGAAGACATGGCATTCAATTCCTTATTAACAGATGAAGTAGTGCAGAAAATTAAGACTCCATCATGCTTTCTCTGCACCCAGATGATCATCAGTTTGATTCTATTCTAATACTTGTAAGGGCTGTCTGAGGTATGAAATACCCTCACAGGACAATGCAGAAGAAGGAAAGGAGGTTCTCAATTTCCTAGCTTCAGAAAAATCCAGGGCCTGGATTAATGCAATATTTTAAACATTGAGCTAATTTATTATTAACTTATTTTTTTAAAGATTTTATTATTTTTAGAAAGAGGGGAAGGGAAAGAGTCAGAGAGGGAGAGAGAGATCAATGTATGGTTGCCTTTAAACCTACCTCCAGCTATGGACCTGGCTGGAGACCTGGCTTACAACCTGGTTATGTGCCCTGGCTGGGAATCGAACCAGTGACCCTCGGGTTTTGCAGGCCAGTGCCTATCCACCAAGCCACAAACCAGGGCCTATTATTAACTTCTTTAAAAAGTTTGCATTCAGTTCTGAACTGTCTATCTGCCTTCACCATGCCTAGTCAAGTCTCTACTAAGGCCTGGCACTGACATTAAGCTCCGCAGAGGGCTTCATTTTTGCTGGCTTGCCACCCTGACTACCAGGGGCCACTGGCATGCTATATCCCATAAGCTTAGTGTCCTGCCATTTATTGGCAACAACTGCAGTCAATGGCAGAGCTAGGCAAGAAAATGGGAATAAAGTGAAGGGTGGGGGGAGACAAGGATATAGAAGTGTAACAAGAAGAAATGAATAAAGGGAGAAGAAATACTGTGTTGGCAAAAAATTCCATGACATATTTTCCTTATGATGGCTCTGATAGCATTTAGTTTTCATTAACTTCATTCGAAACAATTTTCTTAGGTTGTATTGTGACAGCTATTATATCAGCATACATTTAAAGAAACTGACCAAAATTGTTGAACTTCTGTGCAGCTATTTTAATATTGAAAATGGAAGAAGATATGCAACATTTTCAGTATATTATGCTTTATTATTTCAAGAAAGTTAAAAATGCAACTGAAACACAAGAAAAGATTTATGCAGTGCATGGAAGATTCTGTGACCGACTGAACATGTCAAAAATGGTCTGTGAAGTTTCTTGGCATTACTGACATCGTGGTCTCCTTGCTGTGGGCTGCCTTGCGCTTCGGAAGATATTTAGTAGCACCCCTACTCTCTACCCACTAGAAGCCAATAGCAGGGGATAGCTGACATACTCTAAACTTCTGAATCAATAGTTTTTGACAAAAATAAAAATGTATCTTTTATTTTACAGAAAAAACGTAATGGACTTCTTGGCCAATCCAACATAAGAAGGTAAGTATAGCAGAGAGAATAAAACATCCTAAAATTTGGACAAGAATTTAGATAGGATTAAATCAGAAACTTTCAGATTCTTACTTCATAGGAAACTGGAAAAATTCTTTAAAAACAATAAAATTAAAAAGTAGGAAAAAAAGAGAAAAATTCTTTAAACTCACTTTTCTCATGTGTAATATGGAGACAGTAATATCTGTCTGACCTACTTCCTATGGTTGCTGTAAGAATTGAATGTGGCAAAATAATGAAAGGGATCGAAGTCTTATCAAGCACTGTAAATATACTCCAGATGAACTTTATCCTGATTCTGGACTGAATTCCAATCCCACAATTGATGTGGGTTCAAAAATGCTAATAAATAACACATAAATATACAAATAACTAAGTGAATATGTAAGTAAGGTAGAGACAACTTTATCAAAGGTTTCTTGGCAGTATGCAGGACTACAGAGGGCACTCAGAAGCTTAACCATCATGAAGCCCTCTCTGGACAAGACTTATTCCAGGAAGTGTTTAGAGATATTCTGAGTCCCTTGAATAAGATATACAAACAGAAGGTCAGTGGCAGAATTTAATACAGAGATTAATATTTCAAAATATTTAGAATGTGCATATGTTTAAGTGGGTATTTATCCATCCAGTTGGTACTATCTTACTATTTCCCAGCTTCACTAATTTATACCTGAACACAAACCACAATCCTTTTTTGGCCTCTTGTTAGATGTGTATCACTGTGCTCTAGAACTGAGCCTCGTTTGAAGTGTGTCTTAGTTATTTATACACTTGATTGGAAAATGGTGAAAAGGCCTCAGAGCACATTCTGCCCAACTGTCTGCTATCACCTTGAACTTTATGGTCAATACTCCCTTTCTCTTCGGTTTAAAGGTGGTCATTGAGAAAATGTAATTTTCTCCATTTAGTACAGGAGACTATGAGAGAATACAGAAAGTTTAGACAAGGATGGAATCATAGAAGAACAGTTCACCAGGAACAAGTTTTATCTACATTACAGTATCTCTGATCCCTATTTTATATTGTCTCCTTTAGAGGTGATGAACCTGAATGAGGCCATGCTGGGTTATCCCTGAATCCCCTTCTCATAATCTTCTATTCCTAATCTTGCCTTAGGCTTAATAAATTGAATTTTAAGACTTTTCAAAGCATACTTGTCTTTGTGCTTCCTAAATTGGAGAATAACTTAAAATACAGTAAAATCTTTAGGATTCCACTAATTTTGATTTGATATAACCCTAACAATAAGTAGATATGGATGTGTCACTAAGTCTGCACAGTTTTGAATCTTGTCTAATTTTTCAGGAAACAGAATCACATTTAAATCAATGGCATTTTCAAAATAATTAAAGACATTAAAACTCCTTTTACATGCCTTCATTTTCTTTAATCCAGCAATTAGTTCTCTATTGTTAACATGCTTTTATATTTTGAATCCATTATTATATAAAGGGGATCTGTTTCAAATTGCTATTTGCTCATTAACTTATCTCACTTATAAGTATATAATTATAAATATGCTATGTGCTTGAAAATTAGAAAATTGGATTGGTATACAAGTATTTTAATTTTTAAAAAGATTTTATTTATTATTTTTAGGGAGAGGGGAAGGGAGGGAGGTAGAGAGGGAGAGAAACATCAAGGTATGGTTGCCTTTCACCTGCCTCCAGCTACGGACCTGGCTGGACACCTGGCTTGTACCTTGGCTATGTGCCCTGACTGGGAATCGAACTGGGGTGCTGGGAGTCACAGAAAGTATTTTAATTTTGACCTTTATTTTTATTGTTTTTTAAATTTAAAAAATCATACCATTACAGTTTATATTTAATATTGCTTGGTATTAATTTCAGGTATATAGCAGAGTGGTTAGACAATCATATACTCTACAAAGTGTTCCCCCAATTCTTTGAGTATCCAACTGGCACCATAGTTACTGTTATATTATTGACTATATTCCCCCTATGCTGTACTTTACATCCCCATGACTATTTTGTGACTACCAATCTGAATTTCTTAATCCTGAGAGGGTATTATGCTAAGTGAAAAAAGTCAGTCAGAGTAAGGTAAATATCATATGATCTCCCTTATATGTGGAATCTAAAGAACAACATAAATGGAAAAGAAGAAAGAAAGAAAGAAAAAACTCCTGGATACAGAGAACAGACTGATGGCTGCAGAAGGGATGGAGCTATGGGACTGAGTGAATTTCTACCTTTTCGCTAGATTCCTCAACTTCCCAGGTAATAGACACCAAAGTCATCTAGCACATAATTTATTGGGTTATCATCATTGTCCTCCTCCTCCACATCATCATCACTTTTAGCACTGCCTTTACCCCTTTAAATTACTGGAAAATCCTTAAGCTACTTCTTTTCCCTCCTCTGTAGTATTGGGAACAGGACATGAATTTGACAACTCCACAACTCTCCAGAGCCAGTGTCACGGGGCCAGAAAGCTGTTTCCCTGCTCCTGTCTCTTCCTGGAAAGCTCCTACCCATCTTCCTCCCTCTGATGCCAGGCTGATGTCACCTTTTCTGTGAAGCCTTTCTCAGCTGTCTGAAAATAAGTTAGCTGTCACCACTCTAGTCACACACTACGTCTCTTTATTATAGTACCCTGACTTCTAATTATTTTTCTTATGTCTATCTTCCAACTAAACTGTTAGCTCATTAAGAACACACAGAATCCCACTCATGTTTTTAACCCATGAAAAACTACAGAACTAACCTCTCGATGGCAGACTTAGGGGCTATGATTCTGAGATTTTATTTTTTAAAACCCCAAATTCTTTATATAATTCATGACTCTGAAGTAGTGATTTCAATCTTATTTTTATTTTTGTTTTTTAATTTTTAAAAATATTTTATTGATTATTTTTCAGAGAGAGGGTAAGGGAAAGAGGCAGAAAGGGAGAGAAGCATCAACGTATGGTTGCCTTTCACCTGCCTCCAGCTACGGACCTGGCTGGAGACCTGGCTTGCAACCTGGTTATGTGCCCTGGCTGGGAATCGAACCAGCGACCTTTGGGTTCACAGGCTGGCACCTTATCCACTGTGCCACCATCCAGGGCTTCAATCTTATTTTAATCTCATGGCATACATAAACTAATGACTAAAATTCTGTGGCACACCAAAATTTTAATCTCTACTGATCTGACAAAAATTAGGAATAATTTTGATTCATTCACACTAGACAGTTATTGTTGTGTTGGCTATTGTCATTTTTTAATTTGACATTGTCAGGGAAAAGAGGTTAGTGACCCTGACTAAATAATCAGGTATTGCATATTTTAAAAATTCTTGCAGTACTCTAGTTGAAAATCACTGCTCTAGACTAAACAATGGAATAAATTTTTCCTGATGTTGCCAAATAACCTGAGAACAATGATTTTTATGATAAATAACATGTTCATTAAAATGTTAAATTCTATAGTTAAGAAATAATTTTATTATACATTAGTAAGGTACATTTGTTACAATCGATGAACCAATATTGATACATTATCCTTAACTAGAATTTATTTACATTTCCTAAGTTTTCACTTAATGTCCTTTTTGTTTCAGGAGCCTAGCCAGGATAGCACATTACATTTAGTTGTCACATGGTCTTACCCTTTTCTTGGTTGTGACAGTTTCTCAAATTTTTCTTTTCTTTTTCTTTTTCTTTTTCTTTTAAATTTTATTGTTGTTGTATTACATCTATCCCCTTTTTGCTCCCCTCTGCCCCCCTCCCCACCCACCCATTCCCCCCAAAGTCAATCCCACCTGCTGTCCATGTTCATGGTCAAATTTTTCTTTTATTGAAGACTTCGCAGTATTGAGTAGTACTTGTCAGGTTTTGTACAATACCTGTCTATTGAAATTTGTCTGCTTTTCTCATGATTGGACTAGGATTATGGATTTTGGGGGAGAAGGCCATAGAGGTAAAAGTGCCATTTCCATCACATCATATCAAAGGAATATACTATTAATATGACTTACCACTGTTGATGTTGACCTTGATAACTTGGCTGACATAGTGCTTGTCAGGTTTCTCCACCATACATTACTGTCCCCACCCCCTTTCTTTACTGTAGTCTTTGGAAGGAATTCACTGTGTGCACCCCACACTTGAGGGATGGGGAGTTATGTTATCCTTCTCCAGGGGCCAGTATCTGCAGAATTACTTGTAATGCTGCTAGTTAGAAGATTTCTTTCTTGTTTGTTCGTTTCTTTCTTACTCAGTCATTTGTTTCAATTTGTATGCATTCTGGATATTTCTTCTATGCTTTGAGTTTAATCCAATACTTCTTTATTTTGTTGTTCAAATTGGTCTAATTTTGGTCATTGGGAGCTCTCTCATTAGCTCCTGTGTCCCTATATCACATGACATGGCCATCAGATTTTTTAATGTTTCCTTACTTTTGGTCACTGCTAAGACTCATCATGCATATTTTCTGCTCTAGATTGTCACCATTCATAAGTGGATTTGAATCATCCTTGTGTATCCCTTAATTTCAAGTTAATGTGTATCTTTTCTCAGAATAATTAAAAACATTTTAAAGTACTAGAGAAGTGCATCAGGTAGTTTGGGATTTTTGTGATATTGGTCAACCTTTAAAATTTGTATTTTTGAGCTTATGCTCCCTGGCTGGTGCCTTAGCCTTTAGATCCACGGCTGACCCACACGGCTCACACCATGGAGTGGGGCCTGACCACGCCACAACCTCCAGTGTAGGGATTTTCAACCTCTTCCATCTCATGGCACGTAAACGAATTACTCACTTAATAAAACTTTTTGTCGATCTGACAAAAGAAATAGGTATAATTTGGATTCATTCACACAGGATGGCTATTCTTGTGTTGGCTGTTATCATTTTGTTTTTATTTGACAATCTAAGAAAAAAGAGGTCAGTGCCCCTGACTAAATAGTCAGGTAGTACATGTTTTAAACATTTTTGTGGCATACCAGTTGAAAATCACTACTCTAAAGTATAGGCTGCTAGTGAAACTGAATTATGTATTTTTATTTTACACAAAGAAAACTGGACAACTGGGGCTTAAAAAAAAAAAAAGAATTCAAAAGTAGCTGGAGGGTTTCCTTTGTTTGTTTGTTTGTTTTTAATTTTCATTACTGCTCCAGCAAGTAGTTTTCTGGAGCCCTTCCAATGTTACCTCCAACACTGATGTTTTAATATTTGAAAAAAATGTGCAGGAAAAATGAAAGTTAGAGGTCAAAGAGAAACATCCAGGGAAAAATGTACTGCCTATGAGTATTTCCTTAGTTGGTGTGCTTGGTAGAAAATATTTTGAATAAGCATAATTTAGAAGAGATGCAGGAAATAAAGCACCTGTGCATTAAAGCCAAGTATGTTAGGAGGAAAACAGAGCAGGTGACATAGTTGAAAGATCAAGCACAGGTTCTAAAACTCCATTTGAGAAAAAAATGAATTCCAGTGTTCTAATAATTAGATGGAAATCAATAGAGAGTCTATCCCGTAAGTCACAGAAGCTTCATTGAAAAATCTAATACTTTCTTTAGAAGCGGTACTTTTAGTCAAGAGTGACTCATTTTGTTTGGCCAGGATGAAGCCCTTGCAATTCTAGGCAGGCTGCAGACTTGTTCATTACACGTACTTGCATGAATGTACATACATGCACATGGACATACACACCACTTGGGTTTCCTGTCACTTGCTATGGACACTGTTTTCTTTGACTAGTTTTCCACTTTTTCATCAAAGTTAATGTGGTACAGATGTTCCAAAATTCAGTTCCCAAAACCATAATAGAGATTAAAAATACAAACATAGCTGGGATGTCAGATTTCTGGGGAAGAATTTTGCACTCTCTTCAATAAAATAAGGCTTGCTTACCTCTTTCCTTTTTCCTTTTACAACTCATTGCTGAAAAGTGTTGGCTAATTCTAGGGAGTCATAATTGGTTATTCACTATTCACCTATTCAGCTGATAACCTAATCAGTTCTTAGGGTATGTTGACGAAACATAGTTACCATCCTCTTATACTGGTTACATATTCACAATCCAACTAGCAAATTGAATCTTCTATTTAAATTAAGAAATTCACTAATCCTGTTCTTGATTACAACTCTATAGAAACATGATACGCATCCTATTACATAGACTATGAACTTTTAAGTTAGGACACCCAGTTCTCCTGACATTTGTGTCTTTTAGCATTGAGAACTATTTGGGAAGCATAAATCACTGATATGAGAAAACTAAAAAAAGGACAAAAATTCACCCCAAAAAAGAGAAACACAAACACAAATTAAAACCAATTAAAGAATATAAAGAATATCCCCAGTGAAAATTTGAAAGATGTTTCATTAAAATTTAAGAATGTAAAATATGAGATTGAATTTTTTCTGACAGTGTTGAATAAACATTGAATTTGGAACATATAATTAAATATCAGTGGGGTTTCAGAAACAAGCTATCATTTGTGATATAAAATATGTTTCTATTATGTGAAAAATAAATAAATGACTATGTAAAAGCAAAACAGATATTTAGATATTTGCTAATAGTGAAGACCAACCGACAGATGCTGAAAACAGTTGCACTCATATCAATGTTCTCTACAAACACTTGACATGAAGAATCCTGTATAAAGAATGAACGTTAAGTGTAAAACATTAGGCAATAATGCCTTAAGTGTTTATAGCAATGTGATAATAAGATGGAAGGAGGTTATGTTTAAGAGGTTAATTTCTTTACTCAAAAACTTAATTTGGTTTAATCTGAAAAGTGCTCCAGTGACAATACACCTCCCTTGATTGAGTGTCTTGGATGGGAGAGGAGGAAAAATAGGAACAATTATTGAACAGCAAATGTGTGCCAGTTGTGGAGCCAAGATTCCCTGCCTGTATCTCCAGATGCAACTTCCATTGTTCTTCCTTCTCATGTTATACCTAGGACATATTACAGTGGCTCTGGTTCAAAGAACACACCATATTCCTGCATGTCTCTATGATTGTTACATACTAGTTTTTCTACCTTTCCTATGTCTGACTGGTTGGCATCTCTTCAACACAGGCCAGCCTCCTTAAACTTTTCTGGGGTTCCTAAGCATTTCATTGCTCCTTCTATTGATGTATTTCTTACATTACATTGTAATATTTTATTTAGTGTGACATTCTCCTTTTGTGATCTGGTTGGTAACAGATTCCAGGTCTTTTCTATTGCCTATTACTAGATGATGTACTTGGCAATATCTGTCAAAACATTGACAAATAAGGGAGTATCTGGATTGACTTTTATTTACATGTGCCATCTGAGAAAATATAGGACCCAATCTTATACTAGTGACTTAGTGATTTTCTCTACCTTTTGCTAAATGTCTGATCTGTGGAGGGTGAGGGATGGAAATATATATATATATAAATATATATATATATATATATATATATATATCAAGCAAATAATGCATTCTAACATTGGATGAATAACTTTTATTTTCTATATTATGGTGTCCTGTGGCATGAAAATTAAAAGGTGTAAAAGTCACACCTTCCTTTTTAGCAGATTGATTATAGGAAAGATACATTTCATGCCAGGCTTTTTCTAGGCCCTTCCCATGGTAAAGCTCATATTTTCTTTGTAATTACCTTGTTTGTTTATTCAACAAATATCACCAAGTTTTCCTCTGATCTAGCCACTATCCTAGGCACTGGGGCTATAATTACAAGGGACATGATGTCCCTACCATCATGATATTTACATCGTATGGACTGGACATACATTAAGCAAGTAAAGACATTTCCAAGTATTATTAGGAATATAAAACCAGATTAGGAGGTAGGTTACTTTTTTACATAACATAGCCAGGAATGTTTCTTTATGTGAGAAGACATTTGAAGGTATCTGACTCATGAGAAGGGACTACATATAGAAAGATACTGGTGAAAAGTATGCCAGGCTGTGAGTACAAGCATAGCTGCCCTGGAGAGAAATAAGAAAGAGAATAGTAAGACAATGACATGGGAGAGCAGGTAAGAGCTGGGTCATGGAGGGCATGATAGATTAATTATATGTTGTTTGATAAATTATAAGTTATATTTTTCAAGCCTACTTATGCTTGAGAGTAGAAAGTAGCTCTTTATGGCATCAAGACAAAGCATGAAAATGGCAAAGCGATAGTATGACCAGATAAGAGGTGACAGAAGCCATAGTGTACATAATGGGATTCAAGATGTTTTGGGTGACATAGAGTTTACCTGCTACTGCTTTGGATATATGGGGTGGTGTGAAAGTGTTACGCAAGAACCAGACATGACACTTAGGTTTTGGGCCTGAGCAATTGGGTAAATGGTATTGGGTAAACGATAAATTGAAATTAAAACTGGATAAAGGAAAGGATGATGGGAAGAGGAAAAAAACAGAGTATCCAAGATACTGGATAAATGATTTGTTTGAAGTTGCCAAGAATGATAACAGAGACCATGAAAAAGAAAGATGGCAAAGCCGTTGCTCATATTTAAAGAACAGCACATGACGAGCAAGTTGCCGGTGACCGCAGCAATGGGGAGGCCTGGTGGACTGCAGAGTCCAATTTTGCAAAAGTACTTTGCTGACCAGGTTCATTTTGATTCAAAATGTGAGGGGGAAAATACTATAAAAATGTTTAGATTAAATCTGTAGGAAAAGATACCGATACCTAAATAGATTTTTCTAAATTGCTCTAACTGCATAGTATATAAGTCAAAATACATCTTACAGAACCTATGTGTTGGCCTCCCTAAAGTTACTTCAATGGGTTGGTGTGATTTTACATAGGTAACTTCAGATAGTAAATAAAGTTGAGTCCTTAAAACAAGATTAAGTTGATCAAATGAACAGAGATTGGCCTACATGATTTCTGTCTGAGGTTCCATTTAATTCTCAATACAACATGAATCTATGGATATCTTTTTGGGCTAATAAGAATTAATAGCTATGTAAAAGATGGATACTATTGTCATAAATTTTATGGAAATAACGTAAATTTCTTTCAGAAAAAAATGTTTTGAATCTCTTAATATCAATCATGCCTCATTACACTACATATATGTAATAGCTGTGGTTACTACAATTAAAACAAGGTATACTCAGGACAGTCCTGATTTATACCTGTTGGGTTTAAATTATCTTAACAATGCCCTCTTTCCTTTCAAAACTGTCTTGCTTTAGAAGATAAAGTATATGGTCATGCCAATTAAAAATGATATGTGGATCACCTTGCCAATTAAAACAAAGAAGAACACATTAAACAAAGAAACTAAAGCATTTCAAATGCCACAAGACAAGGCCCCACAGATAATTTAACATGCTTTTTCTGAACATCTATCTACTATCATAGAGGAGAAAAAGCTGAAGTAAGGTTGTTCCTTTCTCAGGGACGAAGTGAATTTCCATCTGCCACATTTATCTATATGCTTGATTTGTGACAGGCAGTGCATATTGGTGATCAAGGCTTGAGCAAGAACAGGAGGGTGATCTGGTTTAAATCTAAACATGGACACTTCAGGGCTGTGTGACATTGGATGCTACTTAACCTCTCTAAGCCTCACTTTCTGATCTGCAAGTTGGAAAGAATAGGTTCTTCCTCATAAAGATGCTCATTGGTAGAATTCCAAACATGAGAGATGACACCATTATAATAATCATTATCACCATCATCATTGTCATCATGATGACCATCTCTTATTTTCCCAAGACCCCTAGACAATGTTTTGTCAGTTATCCCCTATTCTAATGTTGTTAATTCAATTTTTTCATTAACATTTAACTCACCTATAATTTCTTCCACCTCCACTCACCTCCCTTCCTCCCTCCCTCCATCATAACACTGTTGTCTGTGTCCATGGGGTTTTTTTCTTTGCTCGATCTCTCCACTGCCTTATCTCACCCAGAGCTGCCATCCTGCTATTTATGAGTCTCTGTTTTGCATGTTAGTTCAGTTTGTTCATTAGATTTCACATATGAGTGAAATCACATGGTATTTTTTTTCCTGACTGGCTGATTTCATTTAGTATAATGTTCTCTGGGTCCATCCATGCTCTTGTAAAGGGTAAAATTTTCTCCTTCCTAAGTCAGCTATTTCCCCATCATAGTAATCTTCAATTACTTCTAATCTAAATACAAAATAAGCAGAGTTAAATAAAACTAGACACAATGGACTTTAGTCATCCTCTACCACCAGCAAAGCAACTTTAGGAGATAGTCATCCTCTTTTTTAGCAATGTTCCACCCAGAGCAATTTGGTCTCCACACCTTCCACTACATTGAAACAGTTCTTTAAAGAGTATCCAAGGACTTAAAAATTGCCAAAATGAATTGCTCACTCTCATTTTAGTCTTACTTGACAATATACAATATTTGACATTATAGAACACAGCCTTCTGTTGGCAACTCCTGGAGGTTCCATGGTATAATCAAATTAGCATCCGTTATATCTGGCCCTTAGATCTTGCTAAGTTGTGAGATATATATCTATATCTCACATATGCATATTGACTGGAATGTTTCATACATTCCTGAACCCAATGGATTCAAAGCCAAGTTTACTGTCACCTTTACAGTCCTGCTCTTCCTTCATAACCTCCTATGTACAGTAATTAATATGATTTGAAAATCCTCCAAGTCACCCTAAATTCCTCTCCTCACATAACTCCCTGCAGTCAATTAAGTCCCATCAAGCTTCCCTCTTAGGCATTTTCCAACTCCATCTCTTTCTATTCATGTTTACCACGATTACCATATGTTAAAATATCTATCACCCGTCATATACAGTATTGTCATCTGTAACCCTTCCTCCAGCCTTGTTCCCACTCCTGTGCCTCCTCCATGTATTGACACAGTGCTTTATTTCAAGTGAAAATCTAAACACACATATTACAAACTTAAAAGTCTTCAAAAGTGCTCACAACACATACAAGCCAAATTTCAAAATTCTTGGCATGACCTACAAGAAGAGCTGCCACTGCTTATGGAGTTCTGTATAAATTCAAACCGGTTAACCTTCCTCAAATTAAAAAGAAAGGATGTGCTTATTTCCTGATCAATCACATGCTATGACTGTTAGGAGTCAATAGGACCCCCTGCTGTATGAATCATGTTCTCAGCTGGTCCAGCAGCTGCCTAGGGAGCTTGCCACAAATAGGCACATACATACTTCCACAGCATTTACCTGTGCCAGGCACCCATGCCTCAGCAACCCCAATATCCCATGCCTACTTCTATGCCCAGTCCTGCACATGAGGTGAACATGCCAGGTTTTGGGTGGGGAAACCAGACCTCCTAAAGTGACAGTTGGGTGAAAGAAACCAGAACGAGGTTAGGAAAGGTCACAGCAGCATGCACACGTGTGCTTTAGTGTGTGCCTCCTTGCATGTTTTTTCCAAGATTATATGTTCAGAAAAGCAAGCAGGGAGAAAAATGCTAAAGCATATGTGTGCATACTATTGTCTTCTTAATGCACTCATACAATACATAGCAAACAGCTGTACAGAGGGGCTCTAAGGTTTGCCATGCCTAGGCCCTCACTATCTTTCCATCCATTTTTCACACCACTGGCTGCCTTGAAATGTACACTTTTGTATTGCTGAGCTGCTTGTAAATTTAGCTCCTATGCCATCATTTATCAGTCCAATGTCTACACGGGTGCCTCTCTCACTTGGCATTTCCCTCACTCCTCTCTTTCACATGCTTTGAGTCTTATCAGTTTTGAGGATTAGACCCAAAAATCATCTGCTTTGTAAATTATCTTTTGAACTCACACACATACATACATAGTTATGCACACTTGACAGAGCTGACCAACCTTGTATTTTCTGTTTTTATGGACCATGACACCTTGTTCCTATTTCTGCATTATGTTTATTAATTTAAAATGATCTGTTTAGGCCCTGGCTGGTGGCACAGTGGATAAAGTGCCAGCCTGCAAACCCAAAGGTCACTGTTTTGGTTCCCAACCAGGGCACATAACCAGGTTGCAAGCCAGGTCTCCAGCCAGGTTTGTAGCTGGAGGCAGATGAAAAGCAACCACACACTGATGTCTCTCTCCCTTCCCCTCTCTCTAAAAATAATAAATAAAATCTTTAAAAATTTTTTCAATAAATTTAATAAGTAAGTAAATAAGTAAAATGATCTGTTTATGTAGTCTCCCCAAAACTCATTTTCATATTATTTGAATAGCACTTTCAGCACCCAGATAAGGATAGGGAATATTCCCATTACCATAGCAGCCTATTTCATGCCCACTATTTGTTTTTTCCTTCAAAGGTAACCATTCTTATAACATAGTGATTAATTTTACCTGATTTTGAATTTCACCCACTAGAATCATGTTGTTATGTATTTTATTTCTGGCTCTCTCCCCTCAACATTTGTGAGATTTAGTCAAGTTTGTGTTTAACACTGTCATTGCCACATAGAATTCCACTCTATGATTACAGCAAATGTATCAATTCTCCTCTAGTTGAGTGTTTTGTTACAATCATGGGCTATTACAAGTAGAACACCATGACTGTTCTTGTACATGTCCTTTGGTAAACTTATGTCCCTCCTTCCAGTGGGTATGTTTTTAGGAGCTGAATTACTATATTAGAGAATATGCATATGGTGAGCATTAGCAGATGTTGCCCAACCATTTTCCAGAGGAGCAGTGCCAACTTACACACCTACCAGCAGTATACGCAAGTTATATTCTCCAAGGACAACAAGTGGGATTGACTTTGTGGGGGAGTGGGTGGGTGGGGAAGGGGACAGAGGGGAGTAAAAAGGGGATGGATGTAATACAACAACAATAAAATTGAATAAAAAAAGAAAGTTATAATCTCTTTATATACCCGCTAACCTTTATTATTATAAATTAATTTTTAAAAATAGACTTTACCTGTCTGTTATGATCACAACAAAATTGTGCAACAAGTACAGAATACCCTTTGTTCCATATTAGAGTTTATTCTCAATGCTGTATTGATATATTCCAAGGTCTTTTTTTAAAAAACAGAACTTATATTTGGGGAAGTTTTAGGTTAAATGCAAAATTGAATAGAAGGTATGCATAGTTTCTATTTACCACCTCCCTGCTACAAACAGCTGTCCTCACTACCAACATCCTGTACCAAACACATGTAAGAAAACTATTAACAAGAGTGAAAAGGCGATCTACAGAATGAAATTATTTAAAACCATATACCTGATAAGGGATCATGAATATTCAACTTATATAAGGAACACCTATAACTCAGTAGTAAAAAAAAAAAAAAAAAAAAAATCAAATGTCCTAATTAAAAACTGGGTCAAGGACCTGAGTAGACATTTTGGCAAAGAAGACATCCAAATAGTCAACAGATTTATAAAAACATTGCTAATCATCAGGGAAATGTATGTCGAGTGCACAATGATGTATCATTGCCAGGACAGTTATAAACAAAATATAATAAATGTCATCCAAAATGTGGATAAAGTGGAACTCTTATACACAGTTGGTGGGAATGTGAAATGGTATAGCCACTATGGAAAACAATGCAGATCTTCCTCAAAGTAATAAAAATGGAACTATCATATGATCCACTATGATATTTATCAAAAAGAATTAAAATCAGAGTCCCAAAATTGTATTTGCACTCCCATTTTCCTCACAGCATTATTCACAATAGCCAAGATGTGGAAACAACCTCAATGTCCACAGATGAATGAGTGGAAAAAGAAAATGTGGTACATACATGTAAAATACAATACTGTTCAGCCTTTTATTTTAAAAAAGGGAAATCCCGCCATTTATG
>PVIW01007722.1:0-69188 GCA_004026585.1 Noctilio leporinus | reverse complement strand
TGCAACAACATGGATGGAACTGGAGAGTATTATGCTTAGTGAAATAAGCCAGTCAGTGAAGGACAAATATCATATGATCTCACCCATTACGGGACAATAATGAGCAAAACTAACAACAAGCAAAACAGAACCAAGTATATGAATACAAGGAATAGGCCTTCAGTGGTCAGGGGGAACGGGTTTGGGGGGAGGGGGGAGGCAGAGGCAAAGAAGGGGAGC
Organism: Noctilio leporinus; assembly: GCA_004026585.1. NCBI lineage: Eukaryota > Metazoa > Chordata > Mammalia > Chiroptera > Noctilionidae > Noctilio > Noctilio leporinus. The sequence goes on along the minus strand of PVIW01007722.1, from coordinate 68,969 downwards.
AGCTTAGACAAGAACCTAGTATAAAGGAACCATGGACATGGACAACAGGTGGGATTGACTTTGTGGGAAATGGGTGGGTGGGGAGGGGGACAGAGGGGATCAAAAAGGGGAGGGATGTAATACAACAACAATAAAATTTAAAAAAAAAAAGAAAAAAGAAAAAAAAAGGTAGGTTCTATAATGAATGCTAAATTTTATAACAATAAATGTGTTAAGTCTCATTAGTATTGTGAAAAACATATAATTTTATTATTTATATATCACAAAGACAATCATACATTTTTTAAAAATCCATTATCTTATACTAAACACTTATTAAGCATGTTCTATGGCTATTTGCAATCCAAGTAGTTCATAAAAGTTGTGTGTTATTTGGTAGTGTATAAACAAAGGATCTAATCAACTCTATAATCTCCTTTGCAAAAGTACTTAATTAACTTAGCTCTGTACTTAAATTAGTATGTAGAAAATTGAATAAGGCATGGAATTCAATAAGTAATAGCACATTTGAGGAAAACACCACTCTAGGGAGAAAATGTTGTGGTCTTTGAAGTTGTCATGTACAATCAGATCATTTTTAAGTTTAAATTATCTATTAAAAAATAATTTAGTCTGATTGAGAGTCAAAATATTAACAAATGCTTATATCTTCAAGCATTTAAAGAGCAATTTCAATCAATTCACCTTAAATATAGAAAGTGACATCAATAGTCCTCAACAATGGTCAGATATTGGTCTCCAGACATCTCTGTGTAACATGTGCACTGAACTCTCAGCCCTGAGAAGAGAATCCCAAATATCCACCACTTACATATTTCTCTGATTACTTCTAAGAATAATAAAACTTGCAAGTAAAAATGAAAAGGACGTAAAAGCTTTCTTTGTTCTGCAATTTTGTTTATAATATATACATACACATTAATATCACATTTACTAAGCAGAATGCAAAATTGTATATATACTGTGATTACAACTATGTAAAAAAATGCATGTGGAAAAAAAAAAAAAGAATAGCTCAAAGTCCACTAAAATTACATCAATGCTTGTGTCAGAGTTACAGAACCATGGTTGTTTTGCTTGCCTTTGTCTTGGCTTTCCAGATGTTGCGAAGTGCGGTTATACTACCTTCATTCGGATGCCTACTTTTCTCTTGTCTTATTGAGCAACCCCTGGTGAATTTACTAAGAAAACAAATAAGTAGTGGCCAACGTGCAGCTTATTGACAGTTTGGTAGGGAAGGAGGAGAGATGTGTACCACTCATCCTACCTCAGAATCCGACAGCCCCTTTATCTTGCCTTTCTCCAGAATTCCTTCTGTGCTGCGGTGCCAAGGAAGTTATTCGTTCTTCCTTGCCCCCACAGAGCCATGTCCCTGCAGGCCCCAGTCTTACTGCTCCAGTCTTCAGTCTCCAAAATTCCATACCTCTTCTTTCAAGTTCCTTTCTCTTACAATTATTCAGGAAGATTGATTTCTCTTAGCATCTGCCTCTTCACTTGTTTATCAAGCCCATCCCACCAACGTGCTCAGAAAACAGGAGGATTCTGCAGTGACCAAGAACCAGCCTCATTATGTTTGTGTGAGTGTATATTGACGTGATTTCCCAAGAAAACAATATAATAGTGTCTACCAAGAATACAATATAATACCTACCGATACGTAAAATACACATACCTTTTGACCCAAAACTTTAAAAAGTAAGTATGTCTATGTGTGATAGTTGACCCACGGACTTCAATAATGAAATCTATCAGTATTTATCAGTGCGCAAACTCATGAGAGAGAAGCAGGCCTTGAGAATTCTTACTAACCTTTTTGGCCCAAGTGCTGCAGCCATATGATCTCCTTTGGGAGGATGGTGTTGGGGACACAAGTGCTGATGTGACCACCACAGCAAAGGGTCACAAAAACAAGCAGCTGCTCCTCTGCAGCCTGCCCTCTGGTTGCCCTGTTACCATGTGCACAGGTGACCAGAAAGTGAGGAGGGAGGACTGAGGCCTGCCGTAGAGAGCGCGTCTGGTGAGTGCTGCCATACTGTGCACTTTTCACTGCCTCCGCTTCGTGCATTCCTATTTCTTGTGGAGAAGCCAGATGGACCTAATTTCTCTGGTGAGTTATCGTCAAACATGCGACTTACGTTCTTTACTTTCTTTCATTATATCCCTTGGAGATGCTGAAACATCAGCCCTCTACTTTAACAAATAGCACCTGGACATTCTCATCTTGTTTCTTTCTGAAGCAATCACAAAACACTTCAGTAAAAAAGATTTATGACAACTTTTCTATTTTTTTCCATTTTATATGTCTGCTAAATTCTACTTTTTAAACATTATAGAGAAAGCCACTGGTGGAATCACAATGTCTAGAAATGTGAACTTTTCGGTAAAAATAAGGCCACTCAAATCTTGTTAAACTGATATTGTATTCATTGTGCCTCTTAATGCCCATGTTCATTCCAAAGGACTTGTAAAATGAAATCATCAAAAAGCTCCCAGCTGCACAAGTCTTTTGAAACATTTCTGTCGTAACAGAGTCTGGGTTACACATTACAAAAACATTCAAGGGGGCTTAAAGATAGTTTAACAAAAAGACTCAAAAGGGAGAATATCCAGGTGGCTTTTTAAGTGTGGAACATGATAAAATGGTATTTGGAAAGTATTATGCCAAGACGTAATAACTAGAAAACAAGAGAGTCTATTTATAAGCCCAAGTGTAGCTTTAAGTCATAAATAGAAGAAATGTTGATAATGCAAGGGGAAAAATAATATGACCATTTATTAAACGTAAAGCTAAAAACCTTCAGGTATATAAGAGAAATATGATGGTCCATCTTGGACCCATCCTTCTGAAGCTCTGCCCTAAGGCTTTGAGTTAAGTACTGTATCACTCAGGGTTCTTCTCAAGGACATCATTTGGGAGAGGGGCTTGATTCAGGAACCAGGTTATCCTGGGGAAGGCAGAGCTGAAATGCCCAACAGCAGGCAGGGAGACACCAGAGACTGACACCACCCCAGGGCCAGAGTGAGGAGGCAAAAGAAACACAAGGGTTATCAGGGGGAAGCTGAAAGAGACTCGCTGTTGCATCTGATGTTGCCAGGGACAGATAGGGAGCAAGAGAAATCCCCTGGCTTCTCCCTCCTTCCTCCACCTTCTCCCACCAGTGTCCATCCTGGCTATTCCCAAGTCAGGAATGCAGTACAGAGTGAAGGAGGAGACGGAATCCCAGCACCAGCACAGGCATGATGCCTTTTCCTTCCTTATGTTCAGGTGAGAGCTTCCCCCTGGCTCACCCTGGGGTGACCAAGGGACTCTCCTGCTGAACATGCCTCTGCTTACCCCTGGCTGCTCCTTGAGTCCTGACAGGGTTGCTCTGTCACATTACTTAGAGTACTATTTGTCAGGGCAGCCTTGCTGTGAGAGATCACCTGGAGACCAGTGTGGGAGCCCGCTACGGGTTCATTGCGGGTGGAGGGGAAAGGGCTGCTCCAGAACCAGCGGGATGGCCCACGGAGCAGGGGAATGGAGACTCCCAGCCCTCAGGGGCCTATAGAAATCCCACTGAGGACATCAGTCGGTGGTTTTTAAGCTTGCACGCCACAGCGGGTGTGGCATCAGGTGTCCGATTAGGGCATTGTCCCTTGGTCACTATCAACACGTATTGCAAGTGTGACAACTGTTTATCTCAAGTGGATTCCCGTGCATCCCATAGTTCAGACCAGGTTCATTAATACGTTCCACCTTGGCTGCCTTTGTATTCTGACAATATTTCAGTTATGCCATTTTTTGAAGGGTTCATTTGGCTTATAGTCTGGTTACCCACTTGTAATTCATTCTTTGGCCTTTGGGTAGCGCACACTTGAGAACGACATCAGAGGCAGATTAAGTGGAAGTCCAGCAGGTCAGTTGTCCATGGCACCAACCTATAAGGGCAATAAATGTTCAATATGGCATAAAAACATCTCTGGAAATGTCACTAGCGGAAAAAAAAATCCTTGAATTTCTCAAAAATCTGCTGAAGGAGATATGTACTTTATCTGGTTGAACTTTTGTTATTCGTTTTTATTATTTAACTCTATTTTTATTGTTGACACTATTACAGATGTCCTCATTCCCCCCACCCTTTGCCCACCCCTGCTTGCCTCTGGCCCTCACCACACTGTTGTCTTATCTAAAGGTCACGCATTTATCTAGTTGAACTTTTAAATGCACTGTAGACACTGCTTTCGTGATGCCTCAAGCAAAAGGCCCTTTTTATCTGTTTGTTTCCAAATAGTAAAACCGTAAAGGAACCAGTAAAGGAAATCTGTTGGCTTACATAATTACAAAAGAAGGGTCATGGTGAACTTCAGGCAAGTTTCAATCAACAGCTCCATCATGTGAGGAGCCCGGGGGCCAGCCACACCAGGGCCCAGAGCTGTAAGAGTGGGCTGGGCCATGGGAAGTCCTGGGGGCAAGCTGCCCTGGGGTGGGGAGCTATGGTTAGGGTGGGCACAAGCCATGGGGAGTCCTGGAATAAGGTGTTTAGCTGATGTGGGTCTAGGCTGTATTGGGCTGGTCTTAGCTGGCTCTCTAGAACACTTTGATCATCCTCCTGCCTGTGCAGTCAAGGAGGAGGAATTCAACAAATGGTGCTCCCCTGTGCTTCTCACCTGGGGAAGGGCCCTTGTAGTCCCCCTCCCACTTTTCAGATGCTCTAGGGTTCGTAAATGGATTTCCTTACCACATAGTCTAGGTTCCCTTTTAACCACTGTCTTTTTGCTATGCCCCAGGGTGGACCTCACATTATACATTTGTTGGTATGCTTGATGGTGTCTCACGGATCTCTGAAACTCTTGTTTATTATTATTTTTTCATTTACTTTTCTATATGTTTCTCAGACTGGATGATTTCAATTGGCCATTCGGTTTACTGATTCCTTTTGACAGTTCCAATCTGTTGTTCAGACCCTCTACTGAACTTTTCACTCAATTATTGATTTTTTGTAGTTTGTGGATTTTTTAAAAATGATTTTCATCTCCTATTGGTTGTCTATTTAGTGAGACACTGTTCTACTTTCCCTTGATTATTTGGATGTAGTTTTCTCTAGTTCTCTGAGCATATTTATAATTATTTATTTGAAGTCTTGATCTAGTAAGTCCAATGTTTGGGCTTTGTCACAGTTTCCACTGATTGTGTACATGCTGGGGAGCAGGCCCATTTTTCCTGTTGTAATTTTCTTGTTGTTGAAAAGTGGACATTGAAAATAATGTGATAGGTGCAGGCCTGTGAACCCAAAGGTCGCTGGTTTGATTCCCAGGGCACATAAGCCAGGTCTCCAGCCAGGTCCATAGCTGGAGGCAGGTGAAAGGCAACCATACATTGATGTTTCTCTTCCTCTCTGCCTCTCTCCTTTCCCCTCTCTCTGAAAAATAATAAATAAAATCTTTAAAAATAATAATAAAATAATGCAATATAGACACAACCACAACAGGAAGATTCAGGAGAAGCAAAGGGCTCAGGAATGCGATCTTTGGCCTTCTAATTTAGTAATGGAATGGAGAATGGAAACTGAAAGAGGAATCAAGAAAAAGCAATGGCAGAGAAAAGTACTGAAAATAAGAAAAGAGGTAAATGAAAAGAAATGGTCTCAAGTTACACAGGTACTTGCAGATACTGCTAAGTAAATGGACTTCTGGTTTAGAGATGTAAATCTTTACAAGAATAGATTTCTTTGAGAGCAGTTAGAAAAATCTGGAGATGGATAGATTGATATATCACTTCTCTTTTTTAACAAAAGGAAAAAACTGATGGAAAGTTACTAGCCAGAACATGAAGAGCTCAACTGTTGTGGAGCTGGAGTTAGGAGATACCAGGATCAGAAGGAAATGCCTCTTGGTGAAACTCTAAAGGATGAGGATAGGCAGACAGTGCTTGTGGAGTTACTGCTCCAAAAGGTTCATTACAGCTGATGAAAAAATATTTGGGAAATGTGGTGATGTTGTTTATGTAAGTGTACCATATTATAAGTCTCCTGGACATCAAAAGGGATTTATTTGCCTTTGTGGAATTTGAAACAAAAAAACAAGTAGCAAAAGCTATTAATGGTCTTAACAACCCATCAAAAGAAGCACTAACAAAACCTGTTAACATTTCCTAAAACCGTGAAAAATAAGCCCATCCCTGCCCTTACAGTAGCTGTAAGGAAAGGAAAATAAAAAAAAGAAAGACTAAGTGAAAGAGGACAATGTCCAGGCAAAAGATTGAATCACAGACACAGGCAAGGAGAGCAGCACCTGTAGGGTGAGGAGACCCAGGACCATGCCTGAAGGCTCTGAAGCAGGGGGCACTAACCCCGAAAAGACACTCTCAAAGAAAAGGAAAAAGCAGGGAGGAGCTGAAGTGATGAGCTTATCTTTGGTCACAGCACAGAGGAGGAAGCAAAGTAACTCTGTAAGTGCAGGATGCCTGACTCCCAGATCAAACTCGAGAAAACAGCTAAGAAAGACAACCTTTAAAAAGCCCAGACCTGGCTGGTAACACAATGGATAAGGCACCCACTCGCCTGCAAACCCAAAGGTCGCAGGTTCGATTTCCCAGCCAGTGCACATAACAAGGTTGCAAACCAGGTCTCCAGTCAGGTCTGTGGCTGGAGGCAGGTGAAAAGCAACCATACATTGATGTCTCTTTCCCTCTCTGCCTCTCTCTCTTCCCCTCTTTCTAAAAATAATTAAAAATAAAATTAAAAAAGCCCAGAAATGTCTGAAGAAAACAAATATTTAGAAGTCTCTACTGAAGAGGAAAGATACAGGAGATGTAAAAGATGGGCTGCTCTTAAAAGTAAAAAGGAAACATAAAATAAGACATGTGAAGAGGCAAGGAATGGAAGAAGTTTGTACCACTACAAGTACTGTCCAAGGAGGAATGAATGGATTTGAAAAAAGAAAAAAAAAAAAAAAATAGGTCTACTTAACACTATGAAAAGCAAGTATGAATTCTTTTTTTTTTTTTTAAAGATTTTATTCATTATTTTCAGAGAAAAGGGCAAATAGGGAGGGAGAAAGGGAGAGAAATATTAATGTATGGTTACTTTTCTGGCTGGAGACCTGGCTTGCAAGCTGGTTATGTGCCCTGGCTGGGAACTGAACCAGCGACCTTTGGGTTAGCAGGCAGGTGCCAATCCACTGGGCCACACTAGCCAGGGGTTAGCAAGTATGACTTCTTTAGGGAAAAATTCCCAAATAAAATTGGAGTAAGAAATGGAAATAAACCATGGAGTAACTAATAAGTCTGGAGTGAAAAATGAAAAATAAACATGGAAGACTTCTACCCCCAGGACAAGGTTGATGCAGCAGCCCGGCAGTTTATGAGTGTCATGATTGTGACGATCATTAGCAGGGAACAAGTCAGGGACATCTAGGCAGCAATTTCAGAAGCTGTTTATGTCTATATGCTGGAAGGATATACAGAATCCCATGTGAGAGATAAATCTCCTGAAGATGCCCAAGCTATATTAAATACATATATGGAAATTAAAAAGAATCACTGCTGGAAACTTGAAATCCTTTCTGGTCATCATGAACAACATGTATTTACAGATTTTAATATTGCAACAGATAGGCAGACCAGACTTACTCAGCCTTGTGAAAAGAAGCACTAGAACTTACTCATAAAACCTGAAAGGATTAGACTTATGAAGACTCAATAAGCAAATGAGCATAATAGATTTTCTGAATATGATTGAAAAAAATTTGGTTCACCTCTTAAGATTTCATTGGATGCTCGAGTATTCTCAAGGAGACCATTTTTATTAAGGTAGTAATGCATAATGAATATTTTTTAAAAGCTACATTTACTTAAAAATACCTTTGTTTCTTACTTGTAAATAAGACATTTTTCTAGAGACAAGTATATTGTATACCACCATGGGGATTGAGAGGCTGATCGGATTTCCAAAGTTTCTACATTTTTATTTTATTTTTAAATTTAACATTTTAATTGGAAACAGTTCATGAGGTCTGTTCAATGGAAACTCAGGTAGGCAAAGTGCAATAAACAAAATGAAACATCAGGTATGTGTCTTTGTATAAGTAATCAACATGATAAGATATCCAGGATATCTGAAATGGAAAAAGCAAGCTACAAAATAATAACAATAGTAACAGTCCATTGTTAAACATTTTTCTAAACTACATATTTACTTAGTACTTATATTTTTGCAAATGTTACTGCTGTAATAATATAAAAAATAATAATATTCAAGACATTTATTTACTAAGTAACTCTGAAGTTGATTTATGTTAAGATAATTTCAACAAAAAGATGTTTAATGAATGTTTACATCACCTCTGACCTTACCTGGATCTCTCTTTATTGAATACCTCCTCTTTTATCCTGTACCATCCTCTAAATTTTTAAGTGCTTAAGTGCCTCTGATTAAAGAAATCTTTCCTTTGTCCCCACTTTCCTGTATAGTGGGGACAAATCTTCTCCTGTCTCCTTTTTCCCCTCCCTTCCCTTCCTCCGCTACTCCCCTCTCTCTCTTTTTCTCTCTTTCTCTCCTACTCCAAAGCTTAACTCTTTGAAACCCTCACACTTAGTTCTTAAGAGATTTTAAATGAAAACATTTCACTTTTTGCCTCCTATTCTTTTCTTAACCTCTGTAATCTTACATTCATGCCCAGCTCCAGATTCAAACAACTCAAATTTACCAACAAGTTTCTTGCTGCCAGATGCAATGGACAGTTTCACAACCTGACCTGGATTGATATTTTGCTGGCATTTGGCACTGCTGGCCACTCCTTCCTTTAAAGATTCACTTCAGGGGCCACACGCTCCTTGTTCTCCTATCACTGATGCTGATTTCCCCATTTCCTTCACAATTCCTTCTCTTCTACCTGTCCTTTAGATGCAGGTACCTTTCAGAATTCTACCCCAGGCCTACTTCTCATTCTACACACTGTGATTTCTCCATCCTTAGATTCCCATTTGCTTGGTGATGACTCCAAGATCTACAATAGGAGCCTGTTTTTTCCCCCAGAGCTTCAGATCCATATATCCAGCTGTCATATGGTCCCTAAACACATGCCTCAAACTTAACATATTTAAACCTGAATTTATCTCCCCCATCACACTAACCTGCTCCATGGTCCTCCAGGGACCTCTCATGGTAGCTCTTCCTTACTGCCTACACCCAACAATACCCCATCTGTTGATTTTAACTCCAAAATTCTCCAGGATTGATCTATTTTGCTCCATTTCCATAGCTTCCACCCTGGTTTAGGCCATTATCTCTCATCATCTTTATTTCTTCCCATTTCTTTTAAGATCACGTTAATATTATTAGCAGAGTTAATGAAACCCAGCATAATGTGATTCTTGCTTATCTCTTCAGTTTCATCATGAGCCACAATCTTTACGATCTGTGATCCAATCATAATGTACTTCTTTCATCTTTTCATTCCTGAGCCCTCACACATGTATCTCTCTTTCTGGTTAACTCTGCTGACTCTTCAGATCTTGGCTTAGATTATCTTCCTCCAAGAAACCATCCCTGACTCACCACATCTAGATTATATGCTATATGATCATATAGGAGTCTCCATTGAGCAGACTTTTAATTGGGGGTGAGGGACAGAAGAGAGAAGTGATTGTTACATGGAACTAAAAACTTATCAGGGGTAGGATATAAAAAGTCCAGTGGGAAGAATCCAGACCCTACTCCTTAAAATAAAATGTCATTGGCATCTACTCATGTGAATTGGTGTGGCCATGACTAAGCTCCACTGGCAGAGAATGAAAGCAGGCCTCAGACTTATGGTCAATGTAAGAAAAAAAATTAGGACCAATGCAAGGACCAGGGCCTCAGTTCAAGGGGCAGAAGGAGCTAGTTAGAGAACAGATTGGGAGCTACAAAGTTCCAGGCACTTGGCTTTTGATTGGAAAATCTGGGATGAGGAATTCTCCCATGTGTTTACTAAGAGCTGGATAGGCATAATCATAGTGATAAAAAATCAAATTGCAGATTCTGTGCCCAGATCCCAGATTTATCCCCATGACTAGATATAACCATCAAACTCAGGTCTTGTGCATAGAATGGTTACCCCTGAGTGCTCGGCTCTCTCTACCCACCAAGGCCGTGCTGCCATTGATGCATTCCTGGTTAGAGCACCACATCTTAATCAGAAATTAGCCTTAACCCTGCTGAATGGACTCCAGCCACCATCGTTCTAGTGCAGCAATTTTCAACCCATGTGGCACAAAGTTTTTTAAAACATGCAATATCCACCTGGGCCTATGTGGCTCATTTGATGGGAGCATCATCCCATAACCAGAAAGTTGCAGGTTTGATTCCCACTCTGGGCACATGACTGGGTTGCAAGTTGGTCTCCCATCGAGACTTGTAGGATACCCTGTCCTGGCACGTACGATCTCTGGTCTGGGCATAGACAGGAGACAACCAATTGATTTCTCTCTCTCCCTTCCTCTCTCTCTCTCTAAAAAGCAATGAAATAATGTTTTCAGGTGAGGATAAAAACAAAAACAAAACATGCCATACCTGACTATTTAGTCAGGGACACTGATGCCTTTTCCCTTAGATGGTCAAATTTAAAAAATGACAACAGACAACACAACAACAGCCATCTATTATGAACAAATCAAAATTATACTTATTTCTTTCAGATCAACAAAAAAAAATTCTTTTTGGTGTGCCACAGAAGTTTGGTAATGAATTTTGTGTGCCATGAGATGAAAAGGGTTGAAAATGGCTGGTCTAGTTCATTTATCACCCACTGGTGATGACTGCACATGCAGATAACCCTTCGCTTCATTGATATTTGAAGACTAGGAATTAAAAATTACCAGAATGGCCCTGGTTGGTGTGGCTCAGTTCAGTTGGTTGGAGCATCATCCCATACAACCAAAAGTCATGGGTTTGATCCCTGGTCAAGGCACACATCTAGCTTGTGGGTTTGACTCCCAGTCAAAGCATGTATGAGAAGCAGCTGATCCATGCTTCTCTGTCACATTGATGTTTCTCTCTCTCCCCTCTTCTCACTCTAAAATCAATAAACATATCCTCTAGTAAGGATTAAAAATTATTAGGATGGAAGAAAATCTATTCAAATATGAGTAAGTATCTAGATTAAAATTTCCATTCATTCTCTTGAGGGGTGTGTGTGTGTGTGTGTGTGTGTGTGTGTGTGTGTAGTCAATCAGGCTTGAAAATACACATAGATAAGAAATCAGCTTCTGGAAGTCCATTTCCCAACCAGTATATTTTATTTTAGGCTGCTAAATTAACTTGGTGAAGATAGAAGTTTTGGTGAAGTATCAGAAAACAAAAATAGAGGGTATCATTTATAGGATTGTAAAAATTCATTATCTAGACAAGACTTTTTTACCTCACTTGAAGAGCAGAACCCCACACAGCAGGAGTTTAACAAAAACAAAACAAACCAACAAAAAAATTTTTCCTTCATTGTGTTTCCAGTGAATAGCCTGGAAGAATTCCTCTAAAACTCTGACTGCAGAAAGACTGTCATACCATTTGAGTCCCTGACAATGCTTTGTGCGTTGGTATTTCTTACCAGTTTATTTTTAACCATGTAAGTAGGTCTTCCATTCCATGCAGAAGAAATGATATTTTCCTAGCCTCATTTCACAGGAGAAATCAAATATATAATCAGAGACAGAGTCAGGAAAGCAGAGAGCAGGTATAACAAGCACTTCTTACTCTTCTTAGGTAGCTGTACCCCAACTGTTCACAGACCGAGGGGTTTTCAAAGTATGGTCTCAGTACCAGCACTATCAACTTTACCGTGGAGTGTGTTAGAAATGTAAGTTCTCGGACCCCACCCCAGACCTACTAAATCACACATTCTGGCCTGGGGCCCAGAAGTCTGTGTTTTAACTGGCTCTCCTGGTAATTCCCATGCTGCTGCCATAGGGCACCACTCCTTTTCCTAATTTCAGGCACCCCAAATCAGGGGTGGAACATAGGGCCTATGGTTAAAGTAAATGTCAGGACTGTAGAGAAAGCTCCCAGAAGACTTCTGTTCTTCCAGCTATCTTGGAGTCAGTTCCTTGTACAGCTAGTTTGTAATCCCAAATGGTGAACCTGTCTGAGATGGAATCTAGTGCCTGGAAGACAGCCAGGTGAGCTGGGCTAAGCCCTGAACCTTGAGGCAGAGAGAGACAGGTCCTGATAATGTCACTAGACTCCAGACATCAGGAGCCACTTCAAGCCAGCTCTGCCATGGGCTATCCAGACTCAAAAGATTACCTTTTTTGCTGAAACCAGTAAAAGGGGAATTCTAAGGGATACAACAAGTCCAGCCAGGGCAAGATGAGTCTTTTTTAAAACCAACAAAAATAATAATAACTCTTAGCAGAGAATCTTCCCTCCTGGTTAATGGACAAAGAGAAAAGGTCACTTGGACACTTCCGTCACATGGCCCTTCTCCTTCCTCTGCTCTCAGATGAGGTGATGACCCCTCTAGAAGGCTATCTAACTGCCATCTTTGTGCCCTTGACTCTGTACCTTCCCATGTCTCCCATGACCTTGCTTCTTAAGTCATTCCTTTTCTGTCCTACATCCTCATCTCTACCTCTCTATAGCCTCTTGGCTTTCGGTCTACAAATATGTTCAAATCTCTCATCCTAAAAAAATCCCTCATTTGACACCAAGCTTTCTCATTGTATGATCCAGCCTCTTTACCACCGTACTCATTCAAACCTTGCCCAAAAGTATCACAGATTTATTCTTTTGTTGCCTCACCTCCTAATGCACGCCAGTGTGACTTCTCCCTTCACCACTGCCTGAAAATCTTCCCATTAGGGTTATCAATGGCCACCCTGTTGGCCATTGCACGTTCCAATGTACATATTTCACTGGTGATCTTCCTTAAGTTCTTTGCTGTACTTAACATCATTGGTCACTCCTTTCTTCTTGGTCTTTTTTTATATCCTTGGCTTCTGTGATATAACTCTCCTCTAATTCTCTTCACACTCCTAGCTTTTCCTGCTTCCTTTACACCTTCTCCACTGTGTACCTAGTTAAAGGTGGTATTATCTAGGAATCTGACCTAGTACATTGCTCCTCTCTTTTTATAATCTCTCCATGGATGGTGCCGTTTACTCTTGTGCCTCAACTAGAGCCTGTATTTCCTGGATTCCAGAATCTGGACACCAGAATAGTTATCTGCATCTCAAAGAGGAATTTGCACCTCCATGTTCATTGTAGCCCTTTCTCAATTGCCATGATGTGGAAACAATCTAAATATCCATCAAGGGAAGAATGTATTTGTTACTGTGGTATATACATACAATGGAATGTTACTTAGCCTTAGGAAAAGGAAATCCTGTAATATGATGACAAAATGGATGAACCTTGAGGGCCTTATATTGTACTAAGTGAAATAAGCCAGTCTCAGAAGGACAAATGTTGCACCATTCCACCCCTATGAGATATCTAATGTAGTCAAACTCCCAGAAGCAAGGAACGGAATGGTGGTTGCCACGGGGTAAGAAGAAGGGGAGCTAGGGGATCACTAATCAATGGGTATAAAATTTCATTTTTACAAGATGAACAAGTTTAGAAATCTGTTGCACATCATCGTCCCAACACTCTATTGTGCACTTAAAACTTGTGAAGAGGGCAGAACTTACATTAGGTGTTCTTACCACAATAAAAATGTTTAAAAGGAGAGAGAAGGTAGAGGAGATGGAGCTAAGACATCTGATAGGGTTCAATGGGTGAACGTACATAAGGGCCGAACATACTAGTTTTCTATTCCTGTGTAACAATTACTACAAACTTACTAGTTTAAAACCACACTAATTTTTGGCTCACCATTCTCACAAGGCCAAAGTCAAGGTATCACTTACTGCTGATACATTCGGAGGTCAGGTTCCATTTCCAAGTTCTTGTGGGTGTTGGCAGAATTCAGTTCAGCAGTTGGAGGATTGATGTCCTGCTTTCTTGCTGTCCAGCCAGGGGCTGCTCTCTGCTCCTAAGGGCCACGCACATTCCTTGTCATGAAGTAAGTCTTTTGCATCTTCAAAGCCAGCAACAGAGACCCCGCCTTGTGTCAAGTCCTCACATTTCAAAGCTTTCCTTTAGGGAAAGCTCAGTCCCTGTTAAGGACCTATGCTACTAAACCAGGATAATCTCCCTTTTTCAAAGTCAACAGATTTGAATACTTGATTGCACATGCAAAATCCCTGTGTAAGTAGCACTTAAGTTAGTATTTGAATAACTGGCAGAAAGCATACGCAAATAAGAGGGTAGGGATTCTGGGACCATGTCAGCAATCTGCTTCCCACAGTGAAGAATAGGAAGAGGAGAGGGTGGACAGGGAGAGTTCTAACTAGACACATGAGAGGAACAGTGCAGCCATTAACTAAGGATGGGAATACAGAAGGGAGAAGAGTTTGGGTGGGGAGGTGAATTCAAATTTAGGTGCATGAGGTAAAAAGCTTAAGAAAGCCCTAGCTGGTGTGGCTCAGTGGATAAGGCACCAGCCTGCAAACCCAAAGGTTGCTGATTTGATTCCCCAGTCAGAGCACATAACCAGGTTGCAAGCCAGGTCTCCAGCCAGGTCCGTAGCTGGAGGCAGGTAAAAGGCAACCATACATGGATGTCTCTTTCCCTCTCTGCCTCCCTCCCTACCTTTCTCTCTGAAAATAATAAAATCTTAAAATAAAATTTAAAAATTTAAGAGAAAAAAAATCTCAAGTAAGTAGCCTTTTGTCTATATGAATGTTTCCTGCCAGCTGAGCCCCAATGGTATTCTATTTTTCAGAAATATAAAACTAGTGGTAGAAAAAAATAAGTTGTTAAAAGGAACAATCTTTAGGTAATAAAAATTATACTTTTTAGAAGTATTTTGCTCAACTCAGCTATCTGAATATTCTAAAGAATATTCAGTAACTCAGGGTGGGTTATAAAATGTGCCTGATACGGAGGGACCACATTTTCATTTTCTAATTCTTGAGAGAACCTGGCCCCAGGTCTTCATTACAATTGGCATTTCTACCTCATGGCAGGAAATGACAGTCTGCTGAATAATAGCCTTGCATATTTCCACCTGCTGAAGACCTTAAGTGTGAAAAGTTACAAGGTAAATTTCCTTCTTCCTCAAAAATTTATCTGTGAATCTAAAATATCAACTACACAGGGCAGTACTTCCAAGACAACCAAATAGTTCTCCACTGTCTAATGAAGTAAATTTCTATGATCCCTTCTAGCTTCCCACAAGTTATTGAGATTCCAAACTTGCGTAGGGGGTGGGAGTCGGGAGAGAAGAGCCCAATATAACTAAACCTTTTCTGCATTCTTTCTGCAGGAACAGGGGAGCAAAGGGGCCAGGTAACCTCAGAACGAGTAACTCCCATGCGATCCGACCAGCGCTAAAGTGAGCCATCTGTATGTGGTGCTAGAGAGCTGCAAAGTGGGAATGAGAGCCAAAATCGGGATGGGTAACAGATCATACAAGACTTTCTATGTATCAGGATTGGGCGATTTTGTCTTGTTTCGTACTGTGTGATGCCTGGGAGCATCTATGTTACTGTGGTTTTGTTTTTATTTTTTTTCTTTCAGAATTTGTTTCCCTTGGTTTTTTTTTTTTTTTCTTTTACAACTTTATTCAGGTATTTAAGTACAAGAGACTCGATATTTCAAATGCACGATTTGATCAGTTTTGACAAATGTACACACCTGCGAAGTCATTACCATAATTAAAATAAGGCACCTATCCAACATCCCCAAAAGTTTTCTTAAACCCCTTGTTAGTCATCCCTCTTTCTCCCCATCCCATCCTGGCAATCGCTAATCTGTTAACTGGCACTGTACATGACTGAGTTATCTAAAATTCCCTACAGATGGAACCACACCGTATGTCCTCCATTCCTGTCTGGCTTCTTTGATTCAGCATAAAGATTTTGAGATTCATCTATATTGTTGGATGTTGTTGCTTTTTATTGTAGGGTTCTATTCCACTGTGTGACTTACACAATAATTTGCTTGTTCTTTTTGCCTGTTGATAGACGTTTGGGTTGTTTTCAGTTTGGGACTGTTACAAATAATGTTGGTAGGACATTTGTATACCAATCATATACTTTCATTTCTATTTAGTAAATATCTAAGAGTGGCATGTCTGCATTGTATGATAGAAATATGTTTAACTTAAATTGCAAAATTGTTTTCTGACATCACTTCACCAGTTTTCCTTCCTCCTAGCAATGTATAAGAGTTACACTAGCTCCACATCTTTGGCATTGTTATATTCTTTTAAATTTTATTTTTATATAGTTTTTAAAGTTTTTATTTATTTTCAGAGGGTAAGGGTGGGAAAAAGAGAGTGAAACTTTGATGTATAAGAGAAATATCAATTTATCTCTTGTACGCCCCCAACCAAGGATCGGGCCAGCAACTCAGGCATGTGCCCTTACCAGAAATTGAGCCAGACACCTTTCAGTTTTTAGAACCAGACTGGCCACACAAGTCAGGGCCAGTCTTTTTAATTTTAGCCAATCTAATGGGCACATAGTGGTGTCTCATTGCAGTTTCAAGTTCCATTTTCCTGTCGAATAATGATGTTGAACATCTTTTTATATAATTTTGGCCATTGGTGTATTTTCTTTTAAGAAATGTTTGCTCAAACATTTTTGCCTATTTTTAAAATTACTGAGCTTTAAGATACTGAAGGGATTTAAGCAAGAATGCCATAATCAAATTTATGTTTTAGAAAAATCACTCAAGCAGAGAGAAATATTGAGGATGGGCCCACTGGGGACTATTGGAATAGGTCCAGCAAAAGATCTAAAACTGTGGCAATGGATTAAGGAGAGGTGTCTTTGAGATAAAACTGACAGGTATTGGTAAGCATTTTTGTATATGAGTTAATCAAGGAAATCTGATTTAGTAGGAAATGAAAGTTTAGAATTTAAGAAAAAAATAAAACTGAAATACCTATATCACATGATGTTCCAAGCACAGTTCTTTATGAAGCATTATCACACATATTCCTCAGGATTAATACTCATAACAATCTTTGCAAGTTGGGCACGATTATTTTCAATATTATACATGAGGAAACTGAGGCACAGAGTGAATAGGTATCGTGCTTGAATACATAAATAGGGAAGGAGAGTGTGATTAAGTTTACAGAAGATAATATGATTTAGAGGATAATAAAACATGATTTTGCAACCAGGCAACATGGAGTTTAAATGTCCTTTACTGTATACTGTATACTGGCTGTGTCCTACTGTATACTGGCTGTGTTTAAATGTCCTACTGTATACTGGCTGTGTAACCTTGGGAAAGTTACTTAGGCTTTATGCATCTCCCTTATTTGTAAAATGAGGGTATCACTTTCTTTCAGATTGTTGCAAGCAGTGAGTGAGCAAAGGTTAAAAGTTCCTTGAACAAAATATGTGCCCAACAAATATTAAAGCTTGCCCTACCTTCCAGTAGATGTAGCCATAGGAGTGAATGAGGTTATCCAAGAAAAGCCTAAAGAAAAGAACCAAGATGGAAGAAGATGAAAACATAAGAGGTACCTATGTTGACAGAGCACAAGGAATAAGAGAAAAGAAGCTGGGACACAACTTACAGAATATGTTGTAACCAAAGTTAAGGTATGATATATGTGAGGCACTTACTCATTTTTTTAAAGGCATTTATTTAAAGATCTAACTTTAAAAACAGAACTTACTGAAGTAAAAAATCCAAATGCTATAATTATGTACTAAAAAGTGAAACTTCTTTTCTTCAGTGCCTTCACACTTCCCAGTTACACCTGGTAAATGTTGGTTTGAACACTTCATACAATTTTATACATACATTTATATGTAAGACTGCAACATACCTCAAAGTCAATATATATACACTATTTTTATGTACATTTATGTGTGCATATAATACAGAAAGAACCACCTTATATTTTAAAATAGTGGCATGGTGGTCAAAGCTAAATTTGATAATAGTATGGTTTATGCTTATATTTTCCATAATGATCATAATAAATTTCATTGTGATTTACATTCTTGAACAAATATAAGCAGGTAATAAAACTGCTTGTTGTAGAGGCCGACATATTTTATATTTTACAAATCTGCAAAACTGCCCCCCCTAAAATGTTTTAGTAATTTGAAACCCACCATTTATCCTAATAGCTAATATCTATTGAACATTTACCAGATGCAAATACTGTGCTAAGGGCTTTATGTGAAGCATCTCAATGAACCCTATTGTGTTCTAATTATTATTCTGCTTTATAGATAAGAAAATGTCAGCCTGGGGAGGATGAGTAACTTGAGGTAAAATAGTTAAGAAATGGTATAGCAGTGATTTGAACTGAAATCCTTTTCAGTACAGTCTATAAGTTGTGCTGATTCATTTACTTGTCACTAAAGGTTTTATTTATGCCTTCCTCTTTCATAAATTCAATTTCATTTCAGAAGTGCATCTTTAAGTCTTTACTTCCAGGGAAAATATAGGAGGATTAAACATGTCTAAGACCTTTTATGTCTAAATGAATCTGTTACATTGCCACTCTTTTTTACTGGTTTTAGAGAGGACAAAGTAAGAAAGAGAAAGAAAGACTGGTTTGTTGTTCCATTTATTTATGAATTCATTGGTTGCTTCATATATGTGCCCTGACTGGGGATCAAACCTGCAACCTTCAGGTATTGCAATGATGCTCTAACCAAGTGAACAACCTGGCCAGGCGACAAGAGGGTCTTTCGTCACTTTTTTTTTTTTTTTTAAAAGTTGGGTTCGCAGGGCAGCACCTTATCCACTGTGCCACCAGCCAGGGTGTCACTGTTGAATGATAGTCTGGCTGGTGATAGAACTCTGGGTTCACATTAATGTTCCCCACAGTACATATGTGTTATTTGTTATCTAATTGTCCTGCTTCAGATTAAATGTTTGATGCCCCGATTTTTCATTTCTTTGTAGGTGACATCATCCCTGTCCATTTAGTCATGGGATTCGCTCTATTGCTGAGGTCTACAACTTTAAGGAAGAAGTATCTGGATCTTTCAATCTGAAGATGTGTCTTCTAATTAGAAGAAGTTATTCCATAAGAGATCCAAGATGGCAGAGGAGTAAGCTATATTAACCTCCTTCCAAGACCAGTCTGGAATTACAACTAAATTATAGAAATATCATCTTGAATAACCAACTGAACCCTAACTGAAGAAGTCTTTATAACCCAACAGAAAGAAGAAATACTTCACCACAATGAGACTGGTAGGGAGTCTGAAGGAGGCAGGACAGGGCTGGCTGGGCTCCCATGGAGGGCATCTGAAGTTCCAGAGGGGTATTTCAGTGGCTGGGAGTTCCCCCTAAGAGTATGGGATCTAAACCCCAAATTGGACTCCTCAGTTTACAGCACAAGAGCCAGAAAGGAACTCAGGTAACACCCAGCTGTGAAAAGCAGCAGGGTCACTGTCTTCCAGGGGGAGATGGCTGCAGATGCAGTCTCTTAGAGGGCCAATGCACAACTTATTTGCAGCCACTTACCCTGGGCTCAAGCAGAGGAAGAGCAGAGGATGAGAGGGGTTGGTGGCTCTGGGGAGAGAACTGAAGGAACAGCCACTTAGATCCCTGTGCTAAGTCATTCCCATACTGTGGAAGCCATCTTAGAGCATTCCTCTCCAGTGGCATGAACTGGAAGGGAAGAAATAGCCCTGCCTGCAGGAGTTACTCTTCACCATCCTGTGGTGCTTAGCCAGACTGCTGATTACAGCTGGAGGCTGTATCACTCACTAGTTTAACAACTAAGGTGGAGCTCTGAGATTTCAGCTGACCCTCCCCCATGCCTGGTGCTGGTAAAAGCTGGGGTTGTGTGCAGCCTGGTCTCTCTGCACATAAATAAATCCAGCAGAAGGAGCCACATGCTGTGGATTGCTGATAGCTCCAAACAGGTTAACCAGGACCAGTCATAAGCAGCGTCAGAAAAAGGCCTACACCACAGTCTTTTAGATCTACCTAATATATACCAACAAAAAGAAGCAGACAAAATAGGAAGACAAAGAAACCAACCCCAAATAAAAGAACAGGAGAATTCTCCAGAAGAACTGGATGAAATCGAGGCAAGCAATTTATCAGATAGGATTTAAAGTAATGATTATAAGGTACACAATAGCATGAAAAAAGACAAAGAAACCATTAAAAAAGGCTAGTTAGAAATAAAGCATGCAATATCTAAAATAAGTAATACATTGAAAGGAAGATAAAGGTTAGATGAAGCAGAGGATCAAATCAGTGATTTGGAACATAAGGCAGAAAAAAACACCCAAGCATAGCAGCAGAAAGGAAAAAGAATTTGAAAAAATGAGGAAATACACTTTAGGAAACATGAAGAATAACCATCTGAATCATGGAAATACCTGAAGGAAAAGAGGGGAAACAAGGTATCAAGAACCTATTTGAAAAAAAATAATGAGAGAAAACTCCTTTAATCTAGTGAAGGAAAATGACACACAAGTTCAGGAAGCTCAGGGACTCCCAAACAAGTTGGACCCAAAGAGGCCTATACCAAGAAACATCATAATTAAAATAACAAGGCTTAAAGACAAGGAGAGAAAAGCCACAAAAAAAGAGCAGGTGGTTACATACAAGGGCGCATCAATTAGACTGCCATCTGATTAGTCAACAGAAACATTTCAGGCCAAAAGGGAGTGGTACAAAATATTCAAAGAGATGAAAAGCAAGGACCTACAACCAAGGCTATTTTACCCAGCAAGGCTATCATTTAAAATTGAAGGAGAAATAAGGAGCTTCTCAGACAAGAAAAAGCTAAAGGAGTTTGTTAATACCAAACCAGTACTGCAACAAATGTTAGAGGGATTGCTTTATGAAGAACAAAAAGAGAAAAGAAAAAAAGGAGAGAAATAGTCTAACAATAAAATGGCACTAAACGTATAGCAATAATCACCTTAAATGTAAATGGCTTAAATGTGCTAACCAACAGACATGGGATCCTGAATGGATAAGAAAACAAGACCTATATATATGCTACCTCCAAGAAACCCATCTCAGATTGAAAAATACACAGAGAATAAAAGAGCTGGAAAAAAAGATATTTCATGCAAATGAAAAAGAAAAAAGCTGGGGTAGCATTGCTTAAATCTGATAAAACATACTTTATTTTTTTTAATTTTATTGTTGTTGTATTACATCCATCCCCTTTTTGCTCCCCTCTGTCCCCCTCCCCACCCACCCATTCCCCCAAAGTCAATCCCACCTGTTGTCCATGTCCATGGTTCCTTTATATTAGGTTCTTGTCACAACTGCTCCCCTTCCTTGCCTCTGCCTCCCCCCTCCCCCCATGATAAAACATACTTTAAAACAAAGGGCATAAGAGACAAAGAAGAACATTACATAATGATAAAGGGAACAATCCAACAAGAGGATATAACCCTTATAAATATATGTGCACCCAGCACCTGACAAGTCTCAATAAATTTAAGGAGATTCAAATTTTATCAAGCAGCTTCCCTGACAACATTGCTATGAAACGGAAATCAGTCACAAGAACAACAGTGAAAAATACAAAGACATGGGAGCTCAATTAAACAATGAATGGGTCAACAATGAGGTAAAGGAACAAATCAAAATTACCTTGAAACCAATAAAAATGAGAACACACAATCCAAAATCTTTGGAACACTAGTAAAGCAATCCTAAGTGGGAAATTCATAGCATTACAGATCTACCTCAAAAAGTAAGAGAAAACCCTGGCTGGTGGCACAGTGGATAAGGCGCTGGCCTGTAAACCCACAGGTCGCTGGTTCAAATTCCCAGCCAGGGCACATAACTAGGCAGCAAGCCAGGTCTCCAGCGAGATCCGTAGCTGGAGGCAGGTGAAAGGTAACCATACATTGATGTCTCTCCCTCTCTGCCTCTTCCCTTACCCCTCTCTATGAAAATAATAAATAAAATCTTTAAAATGTTTAATTTAATTTAAAAAATTAAGAAAAAGATCAAATAAACAAATTTACACTTAAAGAAACCTGAAAAAACAAAAACAATATGCAAGACCAAAGTGAGAAGTAAAAATAAAGACTAAAGCAGGAAGAAACAAAATAGTCTTTAAAAATAAAACAATACAAAAAAATCAATGAATCCAAGAGCTGGTTCTTTGAAAAGATAAACAAGGTGGACAAATCTTTAACCAGATTCATCAAGAATAAAAGAGAAAGTACCCAAATAAATAAAACAAAATGAAAAAGAATAATACCTGATACCAAAGAATCACAAAGGATTTTAAGAAAATATTATGAACAACTATATGCCAACAAACTGAACAACCTGGATGAAATGGATAAATTCCTAGAAAACATACAATTTTCCAAAACTAAATCAGGAAAAATGGGAGAATTTGAATAGACAGATTACACATAGTGAAATTTATTTAGTTATCAAAAAACTCCTAATAAACAAAAGCCCTAGACTGGATGGCTACACAGGGGAATTTTACCAAACATTCCAAGAACATCTCTCACCTCAAACTATTTCATAAAAGTCAAGAGGAGGGAAGGCTCCCAAACTCCTTTATGAGGCCAGCATTATCTTTATTCCAAAACCAGATAACAGCACTACAAAGATAGAAAATTATAGGCCAATATCCCTGATGAATATAGATGTAAAAATCAACAAAACATTAGCAAACCAAACACAGCAATACATCAAAAGATCATACACCATGATCAAGTGGGATTTATTTCAGGAATACAAAGTTGGTACATTTGCAAGTCACTAAATGTGATTCATCACATAAAAAAAATGGATAAAAACCACAGTAGGTGCAGAAAACGAACGTTAAAATCCAGCACCCATTTATGATAAACTCTCAGCAAAGTGAGATAAGAGGGAACATACCTAAACATAATAAAGACCTTGTATGACAAACCCACGGCTAGCATCATACACAATGGGCAAAAACTACAAGCATTACCCTTAAGATTGGGAATAAGACAGGGATGTCCATTTGACCTCTCTTATTCATTATAGTACTGGAAGTCCTAGCCACAGCAATCAGACAAGGAGAAAAAAGGCATCCAAATTGGAAGAAGTAAAACTGTCATTATTTGTAGATGACATGATACTGTACGTAGATAACCCCAAAGTTTCCACCAAGAAACTACTAGAACTGATAAATGAATTCAGCAAAGTAGCAGAGTACAAAATTAATATCCAGAAATCAGTTGTATTTTTATATGCCAATAACAAACTAATAGAAGGGAAATAAAGAAAACAGTGCCATTCACAATTGCTACAAAAAAGAATAAAAAAGGGATAAAGCTAAATACAGATGTAAAGATTTGTACTCAGAAAATTATAAAACACTGAAGAAAGAAATAAAAGAGACAAATATGTTGAAGCATATACCATGTTCATGGACTGGAAGAATAAACATTATGTCCATACTACCCAAAGCAATCTACAGGCACAACACAATTCCTATTAAAATTCCAATGATGTACTTCACAGAACTAGAACAAATATTTCAAAAATGTATATGGATCCACAAAGGGCCCTGCATAGCAACAGTGATCCTGAGGAAGAAGAACGAAGTTGGAGGAATCACACTACCAAATATCAAACTATACTATAAGGCTATAGTAATCAAAATAGCATGGTACTGGCATACAAACACGCAGATCAATGGAACAGAGAATCCAGAATAAACCTACACCTGTATAGTTAATTGATATTTGACAGAAGAAGCACATACAATGGGCTAAAGATAGTCTATTCAATCAATGGTGTTTGGGAAATTGGACAGATACATACAGAAAAATTAAAGGTAGACTACCTTCTTACACCATATACAAGAATAAGTTCAAAATGGATCAAGGGCTTAAATGTTAGACACAAAATCATAAAAATCCTAAAAGAAAACATAGGCAGCAAAATCTTGGACATTGCTCATAGCAATATTTTATCAGATGTATCTCCCCACACAAGGGAAACAAAAGAAAAAAAATCAGACATCAAACTAAAACTTTTGTGCACAGCAAAAGTGATCAATAAAATAAAAAAAAACTTAGAATGACAGAATTTATTGGCTAATATTTCTGATAAGGGGTTAATATCCAAAATCAATCCATATAGACTCAACAGAATTCCTGTCAAAATTCCAATGACATATTTCACAGAACTAGAACTTAGAGAATTTACAAAACTCAACACCAAAAGAAATAAACCCAATTTAAAAAAGGGCAAAGGGCCTGAATAGACACTTCTCCAAAGAGGACATACAAATGCTCATAGACATATGAAAAGATGCTCAATGTCACCACTCATCAGAGAAATGCAAATTGAAACCCCCATGAGATACCACCTCAGGTCTGTCAGAACGGCCATCATCAATAAATCAACAAACAACAAACGCTGGTGGGGATGTGGAGAAAGGGGAACCCTTTTCACTGCTGGTGGGAATGCAGACTGGTGCAGCCACTGGGGAAAGCAGTATGGAGATACCTCAAAAAATTAAAAATGGATCTGCCTTTTGACCCCGCAGTCCCCCCTCTGGGAATATATCTGAAAAAACTCAAAACACTAATTCAAAAGAACATAAGCACTTCTATTTTCATGCATAATTTACAATCACCAAGATATGGAAGCAGGCCAAGTGTCCATCAGTAAGTAGATGAGTGAATAAAACAATATGGGACATTTACACAATGAAATACTATTCAGCTATAAAAAGGGGGAAAAAATTACCCATTGTGACAGTATGGATGAACCTGGAACACATTATGCTAATGGTTGGCATGGTAGTGCATTCCTGAAAAATTCAGTGTGTATTATAACCTAGCCAAAATACCACTTACGTTATTCTTTCCTGAGTTGCTTGAGCCAATGTTTATTTTTATTTATTTCTTAGAAAAACGTTTAAGGCAACAGATTTTCCTGAATCAGCTTTAGTCATATTTCATAGATTCTGATAGTTTATTTTCTGAAGTCTGCAATTTTGTGTGTATTTCCTCAGTGATGAGGATTTATAAAAAACCTTTTACGTTTTCTAGGAGCTCTTTTATTTCTGTTATAACTTTTTAGCTGCATTGGACTGTGGTTATAAAATGCAACTTGAAATACTTCGATATTTCAGGATTTAATGAGGGTATCGTTGCGCCTTAAGATAGGATTGTGTCTGGTAAACACTCGGTGAGGGCTTCTGAAGAGAAGCTGTCATCTGTTTGCAGGTCAAAACACTTTTTTTTTTCCAATTACAGTTGACACACAATGTACTATGTCTCAGGTGTACACGATGCTGATTAACATTTATATTAAGTGATAACCCCCTATAGGTCTCGTACCCTCCTGATACCATACAGTGATTACAATATTATTGGCCCCGAGGTCTGTCCTGAAAGTATCAACTGTGCAAAATGTTTTACAGACACTGGCTCGATACTTTCAGGACAGACCGGCATAGCCCCTGTGCTATACCCCCACTGTTTTCGTAACAGCCAATATGTACTTCTCCATCCCTTCACTTTTTTCACTCGGTCCGCCAACACCCATCCCATCAGGCAACCTTCAATTGTTGTGTGTGACTTGGTTCATTTTTTTTAGACTTGACAATTATATGGTATTTGTCTTTCGACTTAGTGTAATACCCTCTACGCCCATCCATGTTGTCACAAATGGCAAGATTTTATTTTTTATGGTTGAGTAATATCCCACTGTATACATGTACCACATCTTTATCATCAGTTGATGGATCCTCAGCTCAATCACTGCAAAGAGGATATTGTCATAGTGACTTAGACCAATTGTGATTTATCACTAAGGATTGGGACTCAGGTAGACTAAAAAGAAAGTTGTATATTCTGCTATAGTGTTTGTGTGCTTCTAGTGATAGCGACTGTTTGAAGTGGCTCACACAGGCAGAGGTACAAGCTGTATCTAACTTAAGCAGCCGTGTTCTGAGAAAACTCTTTGTGAACTATATATGAACTAAAAAGATGACCAAGTCTCACCTGTTTCCAGCTTTGGCACGAGTTATAGCAAAACCAGGATGCACAACGCAGATTGAAAATAGCAGAGTTGGAGGAAGCCCGATCTGGTCCAAACCCTGATCCCACTACTGGTCCCCGTCATCTGTGTCCCCTTGGGCAGGGTACGTAAGCCCCACCCCTCAGTGTTTTCAACTGTAAAAGATCTTGTCTTTCATATAAGGTAGTTGTGATGATTAAATAAGCTAATGTGTGGAAATCATACAGATGTGTGATGTTTAATAACTATATTTTGTTCTTCCAGTGATTAGGCCTATGTATATGTGTATCAGTAAATGTTATAAAAGGAATAGATTTTCATCCCTGTAGTAACTGAGTAAGCATTTGGAAAGGAAAGGTGGTAGCCAAAGAAAGGGCAGTAATACAATTAAGAGACATTGCTTTCCAGAGGGGAGCAAAAAGGGGATGGATGTAATACAACAACAATAAAATAAAAATAAAATAGACATTGCTTTCAAATTGTTATCAATTATACTGCATACCAGAGGCCAAAAATAGAAACTGGATCACTTTCCTATTGAGGATTACCTAATTATTTCCTGATGTAACACTCAGAAGTAATGGAATTTTTTTTTTTTTTTAATAGTAGAGCTTATAATAGAAATTACTTATTAGGAAGCTTCCAGTGAATTCACTAACAGGGGAACTGTTTATGTAGGGTAATTAGAATATTTATATAGCTATTTTTAAATTGTGTGATGTGAGAATGATCATTATAAAACAGGAGCTCACAGTTAGCAAATACTTCTAACCCAGATTTGGTTCCGGTCCTTTACATGGATCCTTTCTTTCATCTCATGCCCACAGTAACTCCATGTGGTAAGCACTATTATTGTCTCCATTTTTCTAGTGAGAAAATGAGGACCAGAGAGATTAAATGACTTTCTCAAGGTTGCAAAGCTGGCAAGAGGCAACAACTCAACAATTCTGCTCTTTACTGCTCCACTTTGCAGCTTTCAGGAGAAGCAGAGCTGGGACTAATTGGCTCAACTATTGAAACCAAGCCAGTACTAGCTAGTTAGCTTGTCTGTGTAAGCAGGTAGCAGTTGGTCCTCATATGCAGTGGAAAAAGCTTAGCCTTGCCCACAGGAAGGCGTGGGGGAGGGGTGTTGCCATCCTAGAAGGGCTGTGCTCTTGTACCCTGCTGCGTTTCTCCACATCTTGAAATAGCTGCCCTGTATGGGTAACAGCAAGACTAGTGAATCCCATCTCCCAACAACCTTGATGAAACCAACAGATGTTTGAAACAAATATGAAATTTAATTTTAGACCTAGCCAAGTTCAAATAGATCACTTAGTATCAGTTCAACATAATTTGTCCTACCATGGGAAACGGTCTAACCTCCAAGTGAAAAAAAAAATTTTTCAAGAGAGTACACACATTTGAAGATACTTTATTAAGATCAAAGGTTTTCCATTACATTTATTTAGAAATCCTTACTAGTCACAAGGAAAATAGTAAAAATCTGTATCTTAAGGAAGATTTTAACAACATAATCTTATAAATCTGAGAAGTTTCCATGTTCATCAATTTTAAATTATTACCACTTAGACACATTTTACCACTACACAATACCACTACACAATACCAGGAATACCTTGATTCTTGGTTCTAAAAGAATCAAGAACATCTATACTGGTTGGTAAAATAATGGTAAACAACTGTATTTCAATTCCACATTTTTATTTTTAACCGACTCTTCATTTGTGGATCATGGGAATAAAAGAATTTTCTTCCTCATCTTGGATTTCTTGGATTCTAAATATACGGACTTAAAAAGACTAAACGTTCCTCTTCTCTGAAATAGTGGCTGACACGGTCTTGGGAGCAGCACTCAAAAACTAGAACAGCAAGGTGCACAGCACCAGTCTCCTTGCTCGAGAGCCCAGAATGCAGGATGCACAGAATCAAGGGCCTTTTGTTATACCCAGCCCTGGAGTTGGCCCTGCCTTATTAAATTGTAACCAGATCCCTTTATAAGCATCAAAATGGCCAAGTAAATGTCACCTGCCAGACCATGTCTACTACCTGATAAAAGATTTCTCAAAGTGTCCCTTTAAGTTACTTTCAAAGTGTTTTCAGCTCTAGTCTAAAAAGGAAGAAAGGTCTGGACAGTTGTATTTTTGTAACATCTTCAATCCCAGAAAAAAGGACTCTGCCTCCACCACCTTATACTACCTCTACCCCACAGAAAAGAACCGAGTCATCTGCAAGTAAGAAAAATCCACGTAGATGTTTCAGAACAAAGAATCTGAATTGCCAAATGATTCATATGATGGCCTAAATTATTATACATTTCCCATTACTCTTTATATAGGAAATCTTACTTTTAAGGATATTTCTGTCAATAGTCAAACCAAGTAAGACTTGTATTTTTGTAGACTAACCACACAGTTTTAATTCAGCATGGCTTTAGTATCAGATTTGGAAATCTCTTTTTTAAAAAAAACTGTATTGCTTATTATTTAGTTAATAATAAACATGGAAATAATTATTTGGATTATGTTGATAAAATTTAGTCTGATTAGCTAAATATTTTAGTGTACGTGACCAAGTTATTACAGTAGTTTTTGTCTCTACTTCTAATATGAAATTTGATGTGTCTGATGGAAATCCAGTGGATAATGCTACCAAGTGTCCAGTGCATAAATAACACACTAGTGGGTCTATCTGTGTATGAATAGAGGTCAAATATTTACATGGAATGCTGACCCTGACTTATAAAACACTATTTTAAATTATGACAGCTATTTATATAATTTATCTTATGAATAGCCCCATTTAATAATTTAAAAAATATGCCTTTCAAATAGTTCATAAATATATAAAATTCACTACACTCTATTTTTCTTTAAACATGACATCTTAAACTTTCTTTACAAATCAACAAAAATATATATATTTTTTCTGTCCGAAAGTCACAGATGCAATGACTGTTTGATTGGTACGATCTTATTTCATGCAACAACGGCAGGACATCATCTCACATAACTTACTGACGTTTTCTATTTTGAGCTATATCGTTTACTTGGCTGAAGATCAGCAGTTTCAAAGAAAAATGAGAGATCCCATCTAAATATTTACATTACAAGAGCCTTTCTTAAACTTCTTAAAAATGGCATGATTAGGATGGTATCTGGCCAGTGTTAAGATTTTGATGATGAAGAAATAAGTTAAAAATACACAAAAAGTTTCCTGAAATATATCTTAGTATAATTTAAATATATGGTAATAAATTCTGCATATTTGAAATTTTTTTCTTTAACCGTATTTTCTCTAACCGTGTTCTCTAATACCTCTGCCTTTATAACAGGAATTACATTTTTCTAATTCATAAGGAAAATTCAGAGTGAGAAAATGTTATCTAAGGATATACAAATAAAATTGTACTTTGTAATTATTTCTTGCCCCATGATATCAACATTTTAAGATTAAGTTATATATATATATATATATATATATATATATATATATATATACTAAATTTTAAGTCTGTCTTCCCTTGTTAAGTATTTTCTGAGTCACTGATATGTACTCACAAGGCCTTCTCAAGCTATAACGTGAAGGCCATTAAGGCAGGTTTGCAATAATTCCTTTAAGAATGATTTTTAAATGCACGTGCTGTGAACATAATTAATGTACAGCAGGTCTTCAAATTACAACATAAGTTTTGTTATGATGAGATGCCATAGGACCTTAACGCATGTTTCTATCAATTAGCCTATGGTAAAACTGGTTTCCTTATATGTCATTAAATACCCACTATCAAGGAAGTGAGGACTTCCTGTCCCGTATATACATGAGAAAAGTTGAACCTTTTAGAATAGAAAGGGACTGCCTATGATGATCCACTTCAAAAATGCAAAGCTGTCCTATCTGCCTGGAACTGCTCAGGCTGCTATGCTAATTCTTTTACAAAAGCAACTATCTATCTATCTAGAGAGGGAGGAAGAGAGAAAGAAAAGAAGGGAGGGAGTGGGTAGAGGGATGAAGGGAAAGACAGGGAGGAGGGAAGAAGCAGAAAACATTGATTTGTTGTTCCACTTATTGATTCACTTATTTGCTGATTCTTAGTATGTGCCCTGACCAGGGATCAAACCAGCAACTTTGATATAGAGATGACTCTGTAACCAACTGAGTAACTGGCCAAGTACGCTGTGCTAATTCTTTCAACTGCTAACATGCAGACTTGATGGCAGTGTCTATGTCTGAGACCAGCTGAAGCACTGAACTCAAATATTTATTCTCTAGCCATATCTCTCTAAAACGTTCAACCTCATCTTGGAGAAAGAGCTATATACTTAAGACATACATAAAGTTCAAAGCTTTGCTCAGAATACAGTACTGTGCAGATTTCAATTTTGGAACTTATGCTGAAAAAACTGAAATAAGGCTATAAAAAAGATGCAAACAAAATCAACATTCAATTTTAACCAAGACTGCACATCTATGACAATGATAATAGATTTTTTAAAAAACCCTACCACCAAAATGGTAACTGATTTAATCATGTGTGATGTGGAAATTGCCCTTAGTTATGAATGTAACCAGCTCACTGGGACCCAGTGAGCCTCTGTCTCTAATTTGTCAAACGTTGTTTTTAGCTCTTTGAATGCCGTGGTGAGATCGTCATTTACTATAATTTTGTCAAAGAGATGACCATATTGACTTTCCATTATCTGTGCTGATGTAATCATTTCTTGAAAGTCTTCTTCCTACAAAAGGAATTATTTCAGTGGTTAACTAGGTAGTTATATCACTTCACATCAATGCAAACATCCCAATACTGGTCTATCTAATGCTGTTCTTTTTTCTTTTTTAAAAAATTTTGTTGTTGTTGTATTACATCCATCCTCTTTTTGCTCCCCGCTAATGCTGTTCTGTATTCATTCTTTCACCTCAGCCAGAAGTGAAAATGACTCTAATTGAAAGTTCTTCCAGGCGTCATAATTCATAATACTACTTCTCTGATTGGTTTGTTACTAAACTGCTCTGACAAAGAGTCAAAACTTCTGTCTTTCCTGAAGTTCAGGATAATGAGTGATTAACGTATCATTACAGGGATATCCCAGGGTTAAAAACAGCTAAGGGAGAGGGTTGGGAAGAGCCATTTACTCTGAAGCTACATTATTTATGCTTATTCACAGCAAGGAATTTATAACATAAGTTACTTTTTCAGAATTGGATACATTTATTTTTATTTTACTATTTTTAAAAGATTTTATTAATTATTTATAGAGAGATGGATAGGGAGGGAGGAAGGAAGGGAGAGAGATATCAATGTATGGTTGCCTTTCACCTGCCTCCAACTACAAACCTGGCTGGAGACCTGGCTTGCTCCCTGGTTATGTGCCCTGACTGGGAATCGAACCAGAAACCCTTGGGTTTGCAGGCTAGATACATTTATAAAAAGATAGGTATTAAGTCCTTCCTATGTTTCACTGGAAGTGGGGGAGAGGCCCTTTATTCTCACATTTTGGAGTCAGGAAATATTTTTGTTGATCATGTAACTCAAGACTATATAAACCATATATAAGTGTGAGCTAAATCCTGAGACTATGCTATCATTTATTATCTACACTGGGAAAACTTTAAGTTTATAAACAGTACAACAACTCTTTACACTACAGTTCAAGTAATTCCAAGTCCACATTTTAATGTCACAGGATATTTCACAACAGAAAATTTAACTAACATCATACAATGGTATCTATTTAGCATGCATATGTTACCAGTATTTTAGAAAAAAGATACTTATCAAATATTGGGAATCAAAATTATAATTTGCATTTTGTAATCATAATTAATAGCATACAAATTAATACAGACTAAGGTTAAAGAGGAGAATGGAGGGGGAGCTCTTCACATTTAATTTCTTTGCTTTTTATTTTTGGTCCTAAGGTAGAATACATGATCTTAAAGCAAAAACAAAAACAATGAGATGAAAGGCCTCCAAAGAAATCACTGTAGTCATTAACATACCACAGTTGCCATCTGTAATATAACTCATAGGAAATAGAAAATTATTGAATAATTACTCGTCTACTTGCCCTATAACCAAAATGATACATTTTCCTTTATTTTGCTAAATATTATTGACACAGGAAGACAAAAAGGGCAAATCATTAAAATTTTCATCTAGATTATTAATGACAAATAGTAACTGATGTTGGTACTTTTCCCCCTTAAAAATAAGGGAAGTCTGAAAACTAGTCTAACTTTTATATAAATGACCTACAAAAATGTCTTAAGTATGCAAAATAATTTTAAGTCAATGTAATACAAAGTTCTATCCATGGAAACACAAAAAACAATGATAGTACAATCACTCAAACTCTATGTATCTAAATACAATTCTATTCTATAGATTTTGGGAGCACAACTTCACCTACTAGTCTTCCTGACACAGAGGGATCTGATCAGATCCCTGGGGAGGAGAAGAGAGGGGCCACGGGAGGACACTGCCAAAGCAGTGGTAAACAGCCTAGGCTGGGAATGGCAGGGAAGCTGAAGGTCCCCAGGGCACATGGAATTATGGGTGAGAAGATTTGAAATAAAAAGGGCTCTCAGGCTCCTGGGCTGGCTGGCTTTCACTGTTGGGCACTCTTCCTTCAGAATACCTGAATTATCATGTCGCAGCTGCCTGCATTTCCCAATGGACAATGGACGGTATTTTGGGTGGGAAGGAGCCCCTGGCAGAGCCTAAGATCGGGCTGGCCTGGCAGAGGGGGCAGGGTTATACTTCTTTGGGTGTTCCAGAGGGGACATCCTTTGAGGCAAAAGCCTGCCATTCTTCCAAAATTGTGCAGCTTTTATATCTTACAATGTTTTAGTGTGTCAACTAACCCCGCAGAAATAAAAACAGGGGAATATCAAGACAACTCAGGTGTTAAAGAGTTTAGCCTTAATTGGTAGGCTTAAATGACTAATGCATGTGGAAAGCTGTTATTCCAAAATTGTGAAGCTTTTGAATAAAGAGTCTTCCTTTATCACCAAACTTTTGCCTCTGGCATTTTGCCTAGAGGGTGGTAGCCAGCAGCAGGACCCCACTTGCTGTTCAGTAACACTCCTAAGGTAGCTGCGACTGCATATATGACCTCATGTACTGCTTATGTGTTTTCACTAGAGCATCATCATACTTACTGTAAAGGGCTTTGCAGCGCCTTGGTCATCTCTGCTTGAAATAATCTTGGCATTTTTCCTCGTCTCCCTCAAACGCTCTATTGATGGAGGCTTTATAAATATGACATAGGGCTTAAATTCTAATGTCCTTAAATGCTTCACTGTCTGCAAGGAAGAAAATAAGGTTTCTTGTATGTTTCCATAATATCACAAGCAACTTTTGCTATAAAATGGAATTTCTTCCTAAGGGGAAAATTTCTTAAAATTATTTTCTATTCAAGGTCAGTCGATCTTTCAATATATTATTCAATCAATTGTTGACAATTAAATGTAATAAATCCCCCTGGAAAGATGATGGAGACTATAACTTGCCTTCAAAACTCTTTTTGAAATATGCCATAATTAATATTGAACTGAAGCAGCTAGAAATGCCATGGAACTGATTTTTAAATCAAATACCCAAAAAGTGCTGTAAGTTGGATAGTCTTCTGTACACGATCAACATACCCAAAAAATGCTACAAGTTGGATAGTTTTCTGTACATGAAAAGCTTCCAAACATCCCATTGAAATCTCTTTTGATACCAGTCGTGAGTTCTCCTCCTCTTTCCTTCCACCCTTCAGAGTGCCCTACAAGGGCAAGCCTCCTGCTTTCCAAGAAGCTTGTCAACACTCCCCCAGCGTTACTTTGTTAATTATACTCTACTTTCGAAGACTCATCTGTAATCAAGGGTTGCTGACAGAAGAGTGAGAACGGAAATCTCTTCAGAATATAAATATGAACCGTAAACTCCCCTGAAAGGTTAAGCAAGCAGGTTGAGTGTGTGCGCACGTGTACAGTGGTGGTGGGAACAGGACACAGAGGAGCTGGTGAGGCCTTGAGAATAATGGGGACTGGAAACCACACCAAGGGAACTGGGAACAAGTAGCCCCCCAGGAGACGAGCAGCGAGAGGTTCTGCTCAAGGAAGAGGGTATCCCATTCACCACTGGTGCCTAAGTTAAGGGTCAGCCACCCTACTGGCTCTCAATTGAGGTACATAGGGCTTCTCCAGATCATTCTGGCTCTTGGAGGTTTGCACCCCGGGGAGTGCTACCCCTTGCATGAGAATGTGGCCCCTGGGAAATGAGGAAAATAGGTTACTGCTGGAGGCTATATGGTGTTACAGGGAACCACATGGCTTCATCACTGGCATTCTCAGTCCACAGCACTTGTAAGACTTCC
The DNA here is from genome assembly GCA_004026585.1 of Noctilio leporinus. Taxonomy (NCBI): domain Eukaryota; kingdom Metazoa; phylum Chordata; class Mammalia; order Chiroptera; family Noctilionidae; genus Noctilio; species Noctilio leporinus. The sequence goes on along the minus strand of PVIW01007722.1, from coordinate 34,603 downwards.
TAGGGTGCCAGGATAGCAGATCATGCCATAAAGTTCCTGTGAAACGCTCCACTGCTCTAGGTATATACACAAAATCAAAACCTAGGATATATACAGAACCAATATCAAAGAAAGAGGACTGTGAACCAAACTGTCCATTGTTAAATTTTTTAAAAAAAATTGTAACAAGGATATATTAGACACATAATGCACTTTTTAAAAATACAAAACACATAGAAGAAAATCTTAGAGCCACTGTACTTGGCAAAAACTGAATATAAACGACTTACAAACACAGCTCTCAAGACTTCCCTTACCCCTCTTCCCTAAGAATAACATGAGTTCTCTGGTTCACCAAAAGCTTCTCAGATTAACTGAAATGCCTTTGTCATCTTAGCAAAGGCACATATATGCCCAAAGGGAGTAAACTTTACATTTATCCCCTAGAGAGAGGCTACCATGAAGCACAGTGGATTACATGAGCCTGAAGGGTGTTGAATAGCTCATTGTTTACTTACATGAGGTTGAACATCCAACAAACAAACTTTGTTTTTAGCTAGGACAGACCGAACTGAGTCTATACTTGTACCATAGTAGTTGTTTTTATATTCACCATATTCAATAAACCTGTACAAATTAGAAATGTACCAAAATCATTTACAAATTAAATATATGTAGGTAGCAAGACATAATTCATATATACGTATAGATACACACATATTTTTGCTGAACATGAAATATTTTTTACTGTGTTTAATAAAATAAATAGAGCCAAGTACTCCAGAATGTCAATTCAAAAAGTCTTTTAATTTACATTTTCAAATCAGTAACACTTGCTTGTATTACACTTAGGCAGAAAAAAGTACTTCAGTCCAGCAGTACGCTAATGTTTTCCATCACCTCTTTTTCAGAAACTAATGCAATGCAATAAAACAGTGAATAAGCCAAACAATAGAAACTACTGAAATTTCACTGCACACTACAGAATAACCAAGCTCAGCTTTAGAACTAGCGGGGAACGGGCTGGTGGCTAATGGAACCAGGGCAGCCGATTATGTGCTATAAAAACATAATTGCTGTGCCAAACACAAGAAAAGCATTTTGATGTTTCAGTAAAATTCCACAATCCTGCATTAAAACACACATTGCTCCCAAATATTCATGCTTAGGCAAATGGAAGGCCTGGGAAGAGGGGATGGAGGGCTACCTAAAGGATATGATACAAACAAGATGATTAACATGATTTCAAGTTTTTGAAAAGCCAATGAAAGACAGAGGTGTGTAGATCTACCACATAGTTGCTAGGTTTTAAAATAAATTCTCTCCAAATTATGTATTAAAAATTAAAGCGCTGGCTGCTGGGGCCCAATGGACAGGCGCTGGCCTGCAAACCCAAAGGTCGCTGGTTTGATTCCCAGTCAGGGCACATAACCAGGTTGCACGCCAGGTCTCCAGCCAGATCCCCAGCTGAAGGCAAGTGAAAGGCAACCATACGTTGATGTTTCTCTCCCTCTTTGCCTCTCTCCCTTCCCCTCTTTCTGAAAATAATAAATAGAATCTTTAAAAAAATTTCTTTTCTGATAGTGGGGAAAGGGTCACAGATAGTAGCAAGTACTAACTGAATTATCACCTTTTCATTGATTTCAAACATTATAAATATTAAAATATATTTCAAATGGAAGGGAACCCTCAGTTGTCTACAACTGGCTATACAGACATATCCTTAAAAACGCGTCACACAAAATTCTAAAACAAGTATCCACTTACTTGTTATTTTGCACATCTGTTTCAAACAAATGCTTGGAAATGAAAATATATTCAACACCATCAATCTCCTGACTTCTTCTTGCTCTGGTAGTGTCTATAAATTAAAAAGAGTTCAAGAAAAGTCTATATCAGCCACCCTAAGAACAATACTAAAAAAAAAAAAAAGAAAGAAAAAAAGAAAAGAAATCACCATGTATTTGAAGTACTTTCCTTAAATAAGACTTCCAAACATATAAGAATTAGTTAATAAACTGCAGGGAAATGTCATTAATTTAATCACTAACATTAAAGTTATATTGATTTGAAGATGGATTCAAAATTAAATTGAATTATGCCTGTGCTATTATTTTTGAAGATACTCATGTTGATTAAATAAAAATGGCACTTTCTTGCAAATAATACACTTATTATTACTATTATTATTTACTGGTCTTTATTATTAAAGCAAGTCTAATATCCACTAATCTGTTAAGGTAAACTCAAATTATTTTACTACCTTCCACACTAGTCCATACTAACTGAAGGAAGCCATAGAGTTCTATGTTCTATTCTTTCCTTCTTTCCAAAATTATAAACTTCTTCTTGGAAGTTTATAATTCGACAGTACTGTCAAACTTCCAAACTTTCAATAATTTTGTGTAATTATATCCTACTGAATTATAATGGAGCAGAAAAATACAGGATTAACTTTACAAACAAAAAACCCCTAAGGAGCTGCAGTACCAACATGGCAAGTGAAAAACCAACTATAGTTCCTAATTCCTGATGATTACAATGGAAATAAATGCGTCCAAAACAACTGAGTACTCTAAAAATAAAGAAGGTAAGAGTGTGGAGGGAAGTCAAGCTCAAGGGCTTTATTTCTTCTTAGTTTTGCCATCAGGGTGAGATCCTTCACAAGCATCCTGGCAGAACGTGTGTGACTATGTTCTAGTAGAAGCTCTGACTTTTTGGTTAAAACCACCAGGAGAAAAGAGCCCCTGTGAGTGAAGCATGTGGAGGGAATGCATGAAAGGAGAGAGCTGGAGAAGGAGGTATTCTGTGTATAAAAGAAACCACACTAGTCTAAGGAGACCCCCTGACCTATATACATGCAGTTCAGACTCAAACCAGCATAGAGAAGTTTTAAGAAATGAATTATGATTAAAATATACAAGTATTAGCCGCACCTATGAAGACCAAGAGACCAGCACATACCCAAATCAATGCAGAAAAGGCTTAAGAACTAAGCTGGGAGTTGGATTATGTACACAAGTTTCAGACTAATCCCTGAACTACAGGTGACAGAGTAGACCCAAACCAGCCTAGCAGAAGTTTGGATAACTGAAGTGACATTTAAACTTCAAGTCATAGAAAAATGACACAACTCACAGTGCAAACTAGTGATTTTCAACTGGTGTGCTGCAGCAGGCACACTGGTGTGCCATGGGCTTTCCTGAGACATGCAATACCTGACTCTTTAGTCAGGGTCACTGACCTCTTTTCCCTTGGGTTACCAAAAAAAAAAAAAAAAAAAAAAAAAAAAAAAAAAAAAAAAAAAAAAAAAAAAAAAAAAAAAAAAAAGGACAGCAGCTAACACAACAGCTGCCCAGTGGCAATGAATCAAAATTATCCCTATTTTTTATCAGATCGGTAAAAAATAATATTTTTTGGTGTGCCTAAGTTTAGTAATTAGTTTATGTGTGGCATGCGATGAAAAAGGTTGAAAATCAACCAATTAAACAAAAATTGTTTGATTTGCTAAAATGAAACATTCTCCAGAATATTTTAACAGGCCTATAGTTATAGAGACAATATTAAATTTTTAACATCAAGAGTGCAACTTAAAATTACTCAGCATTAAAAAAATGCTACCAATTCTCAAAAGGAAAGATAACAGATAGCAATCCTGGACAACCCAGCAGTAAGAACTATCAGATAGTAACTTTAAAACAATGAGTGTAGTAACTGTGTTTCATTAGGTAAAGGAAGACACACTTGAAATAAATTTTAAAAATTAGCAGAGGAATAAAAACTAATGAACAAAATGAAATTTTTTGAACTGAAATAGACAATATCTAACAGAAACAAATCATTAAATGGGCTCCTAGCAGGATCGAGATGACAGAGAAGAGTTAGTGAAACATATCAACAAAGATGATTAAATCTGAGCAACAAAGAGAAAAGATTTAAAAATATATAAATGGAGCCCTAGGGACCTGTGTTAAAATATTCAGATGTCTAACATATGTGTAATTGGAAAGTGAAAAAGAGGGTAAAAAACATAAAGGCAAAAAATGTACTTTAAGAAACAATGGTCAAAAACTGCTAAAATATGTTTAAAAGACAAAATATTTATAAATTCCAGAGGCTCAACAAATCCCAAACAGGGTAAATTCAAAGAAAATCATACGTAGGCATATCATAACCAAACTACTAAAAGCCAAACATTAGGAAAAAAAAATTTGAAAGCATGTAGAAAAAAAACAAAAACAAAACCAACAACAATATACACAATGGAAAAGTGATTTCAATGACTACAGAATGATTCTTATAAATCATTAAAATAAGAAATCATTGAAACAATACCTTTAAAGTACTGAAAAAAATACCTATCAAGCAAAATATTCTTCATGAATGAAGGCAAAATACTTTCTCAGATGAAGAGAAACTAATAGAATTCATCAGCATTATTTGCTCTAAAAGGAATATGCATTAAGTATTTTTAGGCTGAAAAAAAATGTTAAAAAGAAAACTTAAACTTCTAGAAATTTAGAAAGAGTAATAAAATAAATAAATAGTTGAATAAATATATGCTTTTATTTATTCAAAATAAAATAAATATAAATATTTATTTTAAAAGCATATATAAAATATATATGCTTTTAAGTTCTTTAAAATATATATGACCGATTTAAAGTTCTAATATGATAGGAATTTTCAATGTATGCAAATACAATACATATGACAACTACCAGAAAAAGACAGAAATGGGGGTAAAGAGAGTTATATGATTGCACAGTTTCTATATTTTATGTGAAATGGCAAAAAGTTAACTCTAAGTAGACTGTAAATGGTTAAATATATATGCATACTGCAATTCCTAGAGCAATCAGTAAAAAAGTAATAAATGGACTACTAAAAAACATTAAAATAATTTTTAAAATGGCAGGAAGAATAAGCAAGCAAAAGATGGGATAAATAGAAAACAAATAATGAAACAGTAGCTTAAATTCAGTCACTGCCATAATTCAATAAATGTTAATAGTCTTCATATACTCCAATTAAAAGGCAGAGAATTAAAATGGGTGAAAAAGCAAGTCTTTATAATACATGCTGGGTATAAGTCTATCAGAAAGACACATTAAATATAAAGACACAGATATATGGAAAGCAAACAGATGAAAGAAAATATGTCCTCAATGAATGTCAGTGAATAGGTTCTATGACTTCAAGCAATTTTACCACTGGCTAATTGATAGAAGCAATTTTACACTGGTTAATTGATATGAGCAGGAGTTAAATTCCTAAAGCATCTTATCAACATTGTAACTAAATGATGTTGAACAAAGTGACATTATTCAAAGACCTGCTCTACCACATAAACAGTAAGCTTAAGAAGGCTGAAGTGGCCACTTTATTATAAAAGGGACTTCAAGACAAAGAATATTACCTGAGATAAAGAGAACATTTCATAATGATAAAAAAAGAAATATGTAACAATTATAAGTATGTATACACATAACAAAACTTCAAAATACATGAAACAAAACTTGGCTAATCCAAGTGGAGAAACAAAAAATTTCCAATTCAGAAAAGGATCATTTTAATGCTTCTCAACAGGATAAAAGTAGACAATATGTCAGTAAGATATAGGTGATTTGAACAACACTACCAACCTCCTGGGGCTAATAAATATCTATATAACATCATGTCCGAAAACTGCAGAACACACATTCTTTTCAAGTACACATGGTGCATTTACCAAAAGATAGATCATATTTTGGATAAAAGGTCTCAGTAAATTTAAAAGAACCCAAATAACAAAGAGTATATTTTCTAACTACAAAATAACTAAATTTAAAACCACTAATAGTAAGATATCTAGGAAAACCACTAAAACTAACAATTAAGTAATACACTTCTAAATAACTGATGCTTAAACAATTAAATAACGAAGGGAGTGAGAAAATACTGTGATTAAAAGATGAAAAATACAACCTATCAAAATTATGGGATGAAGATAACATAAGTGTTTAATGGGAAATGTATAGTTATAAATACTTACATTAGAAAAGATTTAAAATCAATGACTGAAGTTCATCTTAAAATTGCTAGAAACAGAAGACCAAAGTAAACCCAAAGCAAGTATAAGGAGAAAGTAATAACAAACAGAAATTAGCAACATGGAAAGAAGGGGGGAAAAAGGCACAAGAAAAATCGAGCAACAAAACTTAAAAACCAAATTAAATTGGTCAAGAAACAAAAAGAGAAAAAAAAATAGACAATATAGAGAATGAAAAAGAAGTTACTACCATGGACCCTATGGGCATTCTGAAGTTTAAGAGAGTATTATGCATTATCTTATGCCAACATATTTGACAATTAGATGAAACGGACAAATATCTTAAGAAAAACAACGAATCAAAATTAAAACAAGAGACTAAAATTTTTGAATAGATCTCTATTAATTACATGAAATTTATTTTTTAAATTCTTCCCTGACCTGACAGGTATTGATGGCTCAGTTGGTTGGGCATTGTCTCTCAAAGTGAAGGGTTGCCAGTCCAATCCCCAGTCAGGGCATGTGCCTGGGTTGAGGATTCACATTGCATGTAGGAAAAGCAACTGAAAGATGTTTCTCGCCCTCTTTTTCTCCCTCCCCTCTCCTGTCTCTAAAAATCAATTAAAAAATAAACTTTCCCCAAAAGAAAATTCCAGGCCTAGACAGATGATAAAGTCCATTCACCAAAAATGAAATAACATTAATCTTACATAAACATTTTTGGTAAATAAGAGGAAGAATCACTACTTAATTCATTTTATGATATTGGTACAACTGCATAACAATCTAACAAAGACATTAGAAAAGATTACAGATCAATATCATAAATTTAGATGTAAAAGTCTATAACAAAAATATAAGAAGTCAAATTCAATTTATATATATATATATATAAAAATATATATATATATATATATTTTTTTTTAAACAGTTGGTCATGACCAAGTAGAGGCAATCTCAAGAATGAACAGTTGGTTTAGCATTTGAAAATCAATAGACTTCATCATATTAACAGAATGGAGGATAACATATGATCATTTCAATATAAGCAAAGAAAACATTTTTTAAAAATTCAACCCTTATTATTCACATACAGAAAAAGGTCTTGGAGTTACTATACCAAGTTCCAGACTTCTGGCCAACATGGAAGTGTAGGTAGACCCACTGTGTCTCCCTCACAACTATAAGAAATTTACATCTACCTCAAAACTAAATAAAAACAACACAGAAATTTCACTAAATCCCAACTACATGGAAGTGCAACAAATGAAGAAGTAAAGAAATACACATCCAAGCCCTGGCTGGTGACACAGTAGATAAGACGTCAGCCTGTGAACCCAAAGGTCGCTGGTTTGAATCCCAGCCAGGGCATATAACCAGGTTGCAATGCAAGCAAGGTCTTCAGCTAGGTCCGTAGCTGGAAGCAGCTGAAAGGCAACCACACATTGATGTTTCTCTCCCTCTCTGCCTCCCTCCCTTTCCCTCTCTCTAAAAATAATAAATAAAATCTTTAAAAACAAAATAAAACAAACTTAAAAAAAAGAGAAAGAAAAGAAAAACTCATTCAGACTGATAGGAGAGGCAGAGCCAGTGAGGAGAGTGGCAGCTACAGCTCCAGAGCTGAAGCCACCATTTAAAGGACAGTCACACCAAAGCTGGGACGCAATCTCACAGCCAGACCATGCAACCCATGGTTCCAGCTTAGAAAAACAAGAGCCAGTAACTGGTGGCGGCAGGAGGACTGAAGCCCCAGCAAAATGTACAGTCACACATTTAACCCTGGGGGCAATCTCAGGGCCAGACCACGCAGCCCACAGTTTCAGCACAGGGGAGAAATACGTAGAGCCACATTGCATCCAACTGTGAAAACCAGTGCGGGTTGGGGCAGAGGAAGAAACTGCAATCTCAATGGGCAAGAGGCACTGTTTCCTCTAAGATCCATTCCCCATTTAAAGTGCTGCAACATGGTGAAATGGGTCATGCTCACTGACCAATTCCTAAGGCTCTGCCCCTTACAATAGAGGCAAACAGAAAGCTGTCACGCTGAGGAGACAGAAGAATATGGCCCAAAAGAGGGAGCCGATCAAGGTGTCAGTGAGCAACAAAGAGATAACCAACCTAACAGACAGGAAGATAGCCAGCCTACCAGACTCAAAATTCAAAATGGTGGTTAAGATGCTCACAGACTTGACAGGAATGCTTAAATATAGCAAACAAAGAAGGAAAAAGGTGAAGGCTAGGCTATGGAAGAAAAAACCACACAAAACCAAGGGTGAAGGGAAGGAAACGGGTTCAAATCAATGATTTGGAACATAAAGAAAAAATAAGTACAAAAAATAAGTAAAAAAAGAAAACAAGTACAGAATGAGGAAACAAGAATTGAATAAAACAAGGAGAGGCTTAGGAACCTATGGGACAACTTTAAATTTGCCAATACCCAAATCATAGGGATGCCAGGAGGAGAACAGGAAGAGGAAGAAATTGAAAACTTATGTGAAAAAATAATGAAGGAAAACTTCCCGAAGTTGGTGGAAGAAATAGATATACAAGTCCACGAAGCACAAAGAGTTCCAAACGAGCTAGACCCAAAGAGGACCACACCAAGACAAGTCATAATTTAAATGCCAAAGATTAAAGAAAAAGAGAGAATCTTAAGAGCAGCAAGAGAGAAAAAGAGAGACCTACAAAGGGGTTCCTATAAGACTATCAACTAATTTCTTAAAAGAAGCTTTGCAGGCAAGGGCCTGGCAAGAGGTATTCAAAATGATGAAATGCAAAGACCTATAACCAAGACTACAACGGTATCATTCAGAATGAAAGGGCAGATAAAGTGCTTCCTACCCAAGGGTAAGCTATAGGAGTTCATCATCACTAAACTATTATTAAAAGAAATATTAAAAGGAGTTACTTAAGAAAAAGAGGATCAAAACAAACAAGCAAGCAAAACAGGAACCAGAGGCATGGAAACAAGGAACAGACTTTCAGTGTGCAACAGGGAGGGGGAGAAGAGGCAAAGAAGAAGAACAGTTCAGTCAAGGAACTAGCATGGATGACCTGTGGAAATGGACAACATGTGGGATTCACTGTGGGAGGGTGATAGGAAGGGTGGGGCAGGGGAAAGCAGTGGTAAGGAAATGGGATAAATGTAATACAACAACAATAAAATTTTAAAAATTAAAAAGAAAGAAAACATATCAAAATTATGAACATTAAAATGACAACACAGTCACAACTATCAACAACAGAATCTAAAAAACAAAAACAAACTAAGCTGACAACCAGAGAGGGAACAGAATCATAGATATGGGGAACATTTAGAGGGGTGCCAGCTGGGGGTGGGAAGAAGGGGGTAAAAGCTCAGGATTTATGAAGCAAGGTTGGTGGGTGCAGAATTGATAGGGAGATGTTAAGAATAGTACAGGGAAAGGTAAAGCCAAAGAACTTACAAGCATGACAATACAGACATGAACTAAGAGTGGTGGGATTGCTGGGAGGAGGGGAGCAAAGGGAAAAGAAATTGGGACAACTTTAACAGCATAATCAATTAAAGTAAAAAAAAAAAAAATATATATATATATATATATATATATATATCAGCAAACTAGGAATCACATGGAATGCCCTCAAACAAATAATAAGCAACAAAAAGCCAGTACCATACTTAATAATAAAAGATTGAATTGTTTTCCCCTGAGATCAGGAACAAGGGAAGTCTACTAAATAATAATAAAAAATAACCTGAAATAGATCAAGACCAAAGTGTAAAACCTAAAACTATAATACTTTAAGGAAAAACAGATTATCTTTGACATAGTAACAGTATGTTTGACATAGTAAGATTTTTAGATTAAACACAAACAGCGCAAAACATAAAAAAGAAAAAAATTGGTAAGTTAAGACTTAAGTTAAAATTTTAAAAACAGGTTCTGCCTGGTGGCTCAGTTGATTGTACACTAGTCTGTGAATCCAAGGGCCACTGGTTCGATTGCCAGCCAGGGCACATACCCAAGTTGCAAGCTAGGTCTCCAGCCAGGTCCCCAGCAGGAGGCAGGTGAAAGGCAACTAAAGATTGATGTTTCTCTCCCTTTCTTCCTCTCTCTCTAAAAATAATGAATAAAGTCTTTAAAAAAATGAAAAAAAATTAAAACCCTTTGCTTTTTGAAAAACACCATTAAGAAAATGAAAAGGCAGGCCACAGACTGGAAGCAAATGTCTGTAACACGTTTATCAGATAAAGGACACATAGGCAGAATGTACTGTGTTGGCCATAAATGTACTGGTTTTTTTTCTGTAAAATAAGACACATTTTTCCCTTGCACCAATAACTTTATTGATTTGGATATTTTGATTATGTTAGCTATCTCCCGCATGGTAGAATGCTGATTGTTCTCAATTAACATCTGGATTTGATCACTATCAGCTTCAACATGTCTACCCAACCATAGAGCATTTTCCATAAGAAATCTCCAGGACAAACTTTGCAAACCACTTTTGACATGTTCAATCAGTCACACACCTTCTCTATGTACTGCGTAAGTCTTATGTTGTGTTTCAGTTGTATTTTTACCTTTTGAAATAATAAAGTGTAATATACTAAAAATGTTACGTATTTTCTCTCATCTTCAATATTAAAATGGCTAAACCCAAATTCACCAATTTTGATGTTTTCTTTAATGCATGCTGATATGACAGCTGTCACAATACAATCTAACGAAATTGTTTAGAATAGAGTTACAGATAAATAAACACTCCTAGAGCCATCTTACAGAAAAAAGAACAAATGAACTTTTTGGCCAAGCCAATATAAATAACTTCTGAATAGTTCCAAGACTGCAACAGAGTAGATGAAATTTACACCCACCCACCCCCTCCCAGGAATTACCACTCAATTATAGAAAAATCAACCTGAATAACCAACCGAAAGCAGTTGAACAGAAGTCTAACAACCAATGATTTATAGAAGAAGCTGTATCAAGACTGGTAGGAAAGGTAGAGACATAAAATAAAAAGGGCTTCCCCACAACCACATGCCACACAAGAAAAGGCTAAAGGAGTTCATTACCACCAAACTAGAAATACAAGAATGTAAAGGGTCTACTTTAAGAAGAAAAACAAATAAAGAGAAACATAATCATAAAGAATAAAATGGCAATAGGTACATACCTATCAATAATCACTTAAATGTAAATGGATTAAATGCTCTAATAAAAAGACATTGGGTAGCTAACTACATAAGAAAACAAGACCCATATATCTGCTGTCTACAAGAGAGCCACCTCAATATGAAAGACACACGTAGAGTGAAAGCAAAAGGATAGAAAATGATTATTTCATGAAAATGAAAACCAAACAGTGAATGTAACAATACTTATCCCAGAAAAAAATTACAGTTTTTATTTTAAAGTCTATAGGAGAAGAAGGACATTACATAATGCTAAAGGGAACAATGCCAACCTGAGGATATAACTGTTGTAAAGATTTATGCACCGAACACAGAAGTACTATTTCTAAATGTATAAAGCAAATCTTGATGGATATAAAGGGAGAGTGACAGTAATACAGCCATAGTAGGAAATGTTAACACCATAACAGCATCAATGGATAGATAGATGTTCCAGAGAGAAAAATCAACAAGGAAACAGTGGCCTTCAATGACACACTAGACCATATGGATTGAATTGATATTTTCAAAGCATTTCATCCCTAAGTAGCAGAATATACATTTTATTTTAAGTGCTCATGGGACATTTTCTTGGATAGACCACATGTTAGGACACAAAACAAATTTCAATAAAATTAAGAATGAATCATCTTCTCTAACCACAACTGTTTGAAATCAGTACAAAGAACACTGAAAAACACAAACCCATAGAGACTAAATAACATGTTACTAAATAATCAATGGGTTAACAATGAGATCATGGAAGAAAACAATATACCTTGAGACAAATGAAAATGAAAACACAACCCCAAATCTATAGGATACATTGAAGCAGTCCTAAATGAATTTCAGTCCAAAATTCAAAGCATTATAGGCCTATCTCAAGAAATAAGAAAAATCTCAAATAAACAATCTAACTTCACACTTCCTGAAACTAAAAAGGAACAAACAAGGCCCACAGTGAATAGAAGGGGAAAAAAAAAAGATCAGAGTGGAAGTAAACAAAATAAAGTCTAAACAGAAAAGATAATAAAACCAAAAGCTGGTTCTTTGAAAAGATAAACAAAACTGATAAACCTTAAACAGACTCATAAAAAAAAAAAGGACCCAAATAAATAATATTGAAATAAAAGAGAAGTAACAACAGACACCACAGAAAAAGTGCAAATGATTATAAGAAAAATTATGAACAACTGTATGGTAACAAATTAATCTGGAAGAAATGGATAAATTCCTAGAAACATACAATATTCCAGAACTGGATCAAGAAGAAACAAACAACAATAAAAAATCAGACTGATTATAGACTGATTACAACGAACAAAATCAAAGCAGTAATAAAAAAATTCACAACAAAAAAAGACCTGGACTGGGAATTTTACCAAACATTCATAGAAAAACTAATACCTATCCTTCTCAAAAGTATTCCAAAAAAATTCAAGAGGAGAGAGCATGGAATAGAAAGCACCAAAATAAACCCACACCTACATGCTTAACTAATATTTAATAATAAAAGAGGCCAAGAACATACAATGGGTAACGACAGTCTATTCAGTAAATGGCACTGTGAAAACTGGACAGATACATACCAAAAAGTAAAGCTAGATCACCTTCTTACATCACGTATAATAAATTCAATTGGCTTATTTCATTTGGGAGAAACACAAATACTGTATGATTTCCCTCACATGTGGAATCTAATGGACAAACTGAACAAACAAGCAAATTAAGAGACAGATAGATAAACAGAAGGCTGACAGCTCTGGTGGGGGAGGTTAGAAGGTGGAGGGATCAAGCAATAAAGTAAATGGACTCGGGGACACAGACAACAGTGTGGTGACTGCAGGGGTGATAGAGCTGGGTGAAGGTAATGGCATAAGGGGGATAAATAGCAATAAAAAATACAATTAAAAGTCTTTAAAATAAAAAAGAACATATATAATTTTATACTTAAAAAAGAATAAACTCAAAATAAATTAAAGATTAAATGTAAGATCTGAAACAATAAAACTCCTAGAAGAAAACATATGCAGTAAAATCCTGGACACGTATCTTAGGAATATTTTTTCTGATATATCTCCTTGGGAAATAGAAACAAATCAACAACAGAAAAAAAACAAGTGGGACTACATCAAACTAGGAATATTTTTCACAGCAAAGGAAACCTTCAATAAAAAAGAAGAGATAAGCCCTGGCCAGTGGCTCAGTGGATTGGCGCTGGCCTGAGAACCCAAAGGTCATTGGTTCGATTCCCAGCCAGGACACATAACCAGGTTGCAAGCCAGGTCCGTAGCTGGAGGCAGGTGAAACGCAACCATACATTAATGTTTCCTCTCTCTCTCTGCCTTCCTCCCTTCCCCACTCTCTCTGAAAATAATAAAATCTTAAAAAAGAAGAAGAAGAAGAAGAAGAGATAATCTGAATGGCAAAAGATAGTCACTAATGACACATTTGGTAAGGGGTTAATATCCAAAATTTACAAAGAACTCATATAATTCAACACCAAAACAAAAAAAAATCCATTTAAAAATTTCTTTAAAGAGAACATACAGATAACCAACAGATACATATAAATATACTCAACATCACTAATTATCAGAGAAATGCAAATTAAAAACTACAATGAGCTATCACCTCACACCTGTCAGAATGCCTATCATTAAGAGATCCACAAACAAGTGCTGGCGAGGATGTAGAGAAAGTGAGCCCTCATGCACTTTTTTGACGGGAATGTATACTGAGGCAGGCAGATAGAAAACAGTATGGAGGGTCTTTAAAAAATTAAAAGTGAAGCTGCCTTATGACCAAGTGATCCCACTTTGGTTATATATCCAAAGTGATACCAGTTTGGTTATATACATTAATTATAAACACTATATACACCACTATGATCACTTCACTGCAGTGTTTTTTATAATAGCAAAGGTATGGAAGCAACACAAGTGCCCATCAACAGATGAGTGGATTTAAAAGCATGATATAGCCCTGGCTGGTGTAGCTCAGTTAGTTGGAGCATCATTCTTAGCCAAAACGTTGTGGGTTCAATTCCCAGTACGGGCATGTGTGAGGCAGTGGTCAGCCAATTGATGTTTCTCTCTTGTGTCTGTGTTTCTCTCTCTCCCTTCCTCTTTCCCACCTTCTCACTCTAAAAGCAATGAAAAAAAATGTCCTGAAGTGAGGCTAAAAAAGTAAAAATTAAAATAAAATAATAAAACTGAAAAGCATGGTACATACATGAAATACTACTCACTCATAAAAAAAATGAAATCTCACCATTTGCAACAGCAATGAATGGATCTAGAGGGTATTAAGCTAAGTGAAGTAAGTCAGTCAGAGAAAGACACATATCATGATTTCACTTACATGTGGAGCATAAAGAATAGTATAGACAAAACAGAAACAGACTCACGGAGAACAGACTGATGGTTGTCAGAGGAGAGGGGTTAGAGGACTGGGTTAAAAAGTTGAAGGGATTAAGAAGTACAAATTATCAGTTAGAAAATAATGATGAGGCTGTAGAGCACATATAGGAAATAAGGGTAGTCTGTTGTAATATTTTAATAGGTAAGTAAAGTGCCAGTTGGATACTGGAAATATTGAGGTGAACACTTTATAAAGTATGCAATTATTGAATCACTATGCTGTAAATCTGAAACTAATATGTACAAAATACTGAATGTAAACTGTAATTTAAAAAAGTGAATGAATGAATGAAAAAACTCAAAATGCAATGAGACAAGCCAATTTTTTTAAAAATTGGGCAAAAGATTTGAATACACACTTCACCAATGAAGATATTTAAATGGTACAGTCCACAAAATTATGCTCAACATCGTTAGCCATAAAAGCAAATTTAAGTACAAAGAGATACCACCTCACACATATTACATTAACAAAAATTTAGAGTCTGACATTACTAAATGTTGAGAAGTGTATGGAGCAAAATGAATCTTAC
This sequence comes from Noctilio leporinus, assembly GCA_004026585.1. Classification (NCBI taxonomy): domain Eukaryota; kingdom Metazoa; phylum Chordata; class Mammalia; order Chiroptera; family Noctilionidae; genus Noctilio; species Noctilio leporinus. The sequence continues at coordinate 19,477 of PVIW01007722.1, read as the reverse complement.
ATACATTGCCAGCAGGTTGTAAAATGGTATAACTGAGTTGGCAAATGGTTTGTTCGTTTAAAAAATTAGACATACACCTACCATATGACCCAACTATTTTACTACTTATCTACTCAAGCAAAATAAAACATGTGTCCATCAGAAACCTTGAATACAAATGTCATAGTAGGTTTGTTTGTAACAGCCACGATGGGGAATAAACTCTAAGTTTCCATCAATAGTTGAATGGATGGCTACATAAACCATTCCATTTCCTTACAATGGAATACAACTCCGCACATTGTTTCATAAACCAATAATTCATCCTGAGTAAAATAAGCCAGGCTAAAAATTGGTAATATATAATTCTACTCGTATAAAATGCTTGATAATCAAACTAATCTATGACACACTAATAGTAATAGCATGTATACCAGTGAGTGGTTGCCTGGGAATAAGGGTGGAAGGATGGATTACAAAAGGCACAAGGACATTTTTTTGAGGTGGTACAAATGTTCATTATGTTAGCCATGGTGATGACTTCATCTATGTATATATGTTAGAATTGTGTATATATATTAGTGTATTTTGTTTTAATCCTCACCAGAGGGCATGTTTATTGATTTTTTAGAGAAGGGAATGAAAAAGAAAGATTAACATGAGAGAGAAACATTAATCAGTTGCCTCCTACACGTGCCTCACCTAGGATCAAACCTGAAGTTTAGGTATGGGCCCTGAGGAGGGGGAGTGGGAGGGGGAGGAGGAGGAGGAAGGGGAAGGGGGGAGGGGGAGGGGGAGAGAACGTGTATTTTTGTTTTTAAGATTTTATTTATTATTTTTAGAGAGAGGGGAAGGGAGAGAGGCAGAGAGGGAGAGACATCAATGTATGGTTGCCTTTCATGTGCCTCCAGCTACAAACCTGGCTAGAGACCTGGCTTGCAACCTAGTTATGTGCCGTGGCTGGGAATTGAACCAGCAACTTTTGGGTTCCCAAGCTGGCGCCTTATCCACTGTGCCACCAGCCAGGGTGTAGTATATTTTAAATATAGTATGTGCAATTTAGTTTTTAAAATTTTATCTCAGTGTATAAAAGGAAAAAATGTAGAAATAGTAAAAAGGTAATCTAGTACAAAAGTAATTGACTTATGAAGCCCAAATTAATTTAAACTATATTCCAAAATTTTAAACTTCCTTCTCTTTAGTTAGCCGGCACATTGCAATACAATAGTCACATCTCCTGAAACAGTTTTCCATGCTTCTGCTAGTGGAGCACCAAGGTTGGGCTATTACACTTTATGGAATGTCACAACCTTTGCAGAAATAGCATGAAATACTAATAAATTTAATTCTATCACAAAAGCCACAAATGAATTTCACAGCTGAAAAAGACTCTATTTACTAGGTATAACATAATGTGCATCCAAGAATAAGAAAGATACTAAAATCAGTATGTGGTCCTGATTTGGAGTTTAGGGTGACTACTCACTGATTAATTTTTTTGTTGTTTGCTGGTGTTCATTTAAGTAGTAGGCTTGACAAAAATGTATTATTGAAACTAAAAACTGAGAATTTTAGGCCATTAAGTGGTTTCTCATGAACTGAGAAAAAGTTGACTTTTCTCAATTGTAATGGCAGCACACTGAAAATCTAGAACACTCAGTTTAATGGTCGTTGCCCTGACTCCTGCTGTCCATTGGAAGAGTTAAAATTAGTTTAAATCACATCAAGTGAACAAGGCATTTATGACATTGCCTAATACTTTTAAAAGACAACATGTCTATAATAAAATTTATCATGATCAACCCAAATTACCCAGGTCTGATGTAATTTTACCATCAGAACCATTTTAGTATCCAACTGCAGAGGTATCAAAGGAATGTTGCAAACCCATCAATGATGGGGGATCCTGCATAGGGATCTGAACATTCTTATGAGAAAGGAATTCAAAGAGCAAGATGGGCAGAGTAACCACAGTGCAGACCACTACCTGACCACAGTTTACTGTTTCAGTGCCCACTGAGTTTACAGTTTAAGCTAGACATTAAACAAATGAGACAAATTCCACACTCTTTTCCTGCCCCAACAAAATCCCAAAATTGTCACTTTGAACTAAGAAAAAATATTTTTTAAACTGGTACCCTCATTTGATTCATATATATGTGTGTGTGTGTGTATGTATATATATATATATATATATATATATATATATATATATATATATATATTATATTAACGTATATAAATAAATATCCACTGAGGTATCCTGTGGACATAGAAGTGTTCTAGAATATGAACCCTTCGTAACCTATGAAAACACCTCACTGTGATACATGACTTCTAGTAAAAGCACATGAAGTGATTAATAATCATCATTGACTGACAATACCCAAATCCAAACTATCAAGACATAAAAACCCATCAAGTATTTGATATCTACTGCAAGGCTTTTGTTAACTAATTTTAATTTTTTTCTAAAAGACTAGTTATGTTAATGGTTATATAGATTTGTTGATAACCTCTAGCCTTTAACAATAATGATACAGCTTATCAAAGATGACATTTCCCACAGAGAAGCAAGCAGAGGGTTGGCCACTGTGAATGTTTAATATGGCTTTAGAGACAATTTTAAAAGATCCTATCATTTGTTCAGCCATTTTTCTCAAGAGGAATACTGGACTTAGAATCCTTTTGAATAGTTTTTCTTTTTGGAAATCGAAATAATTACAGATTCACAAGAAATTGCAAAACTGGTACAGAAAGGTCCCATGTAACCATCACTCAGCTCCCTCCAGTGAAGAGAGGTTTTAATCTCCCATAACTGTGGTGCAAGTCAAGACCAAACAACATCAGTGAGCTACAATGAACTAAATTACCAACTACTTGTAGTTTAAAAAGCTGAAATATGCTAGAAAAGTTCACATGTAAGCCTGATGAATTTTCACGGGTTGAATACACCCACGGAACCAGCACTCTAACAGGAAGCATATATGCCAGAACTCCAGAAGCACCCTTCCCATCCACCCCCTCAAGAGTTCCAATAGCACATAGGAGCATGGCTTTTCTTGTTTTGTTTTTACAGTAAAACAGAGCCATGCTGCATATTCTCTTTGTGTCTGTCTTCTTTGGCTCAGCATGATATTGATGGGATTCATACATATTACTGCATGTAGTAGGTGATGCTCATTCTCACTGCATTACAGTATCCCATGGTGTGAGTATTCCACCACTTACTTAACCAACCCACTACTGGTGGGCATCTGGGCAGTCCCCAGCTTTGAGCTATTATAAAAAGTGTTTCTAACAGTATCCAAACACGTGTCATGTGCATTTCTGTTGGGTGTATATTAGGTGTGGAATCCCTGGGTCACAGGTATGTGCTTGCTCAGCTTTAGTAAATAGATAACGCCACTTAGTTTTCCATAATGGTTGAATTAATTTACACTCCCACCAGCAATGTGCGTGAGTTCCATTGCTCCACAATTTTTCAAGTTTACTCATTCTGGTGGGCATTTAGTCCATGTTTTGGAAAGTAGAATTATAGAGTTAAACATCAAACAAGAATACTGGTTCAACAACTAAAACAGTAAGTTTTCTCCAAATAAGACTCTAGCTGAAGAATTTTATAAAAGCAAAACCATCTAAAATTTCAAAATTGCACTCAAAATATATTGTTATTTAATTAAATTATTTTGGTTGGTGGTACAGCTGTTACTTCCCAAATAATGTCTGATATTATGAATCACTTGGGATGTTTTATATAAACACATCTTTTCAGACAATTTGTCAGATATCCTGAAGGAGAAGTTCTTTGCAAAGGCCTTGAAGTCTTTTCATAAGGACCCCCAAGAGATTCTTATCATCAAGCAAAACTGCGATTGGGGGTATCTTTCAACTTTAACTGTTTAACATTGAATGAGAGTGGAAAATCAATCCTTTGGGGATTTTTTTGGAGAGCCCTGGCCCTAGAATCTTTCTGGATGTTGTCAAGTTCTGTAACAACTTTACAAGCAAATATTATTTTAATAGTTGGATAATTCGAGGCCAAAGAGTTTTATCGTAGGTAGCTGAATAACACCAAAATTATCTGAGGAAGTTACATTTGATAGAAAGCATTATTGATATCTTCAATATTCAAAAGGAATCAGTTTTTCCTACTCACTGGGATATGAAAAAAGAGATCTGTAGTTTGAAAGGACTGCATAGTGTTATACAGGAGGCAAAACATGAAAAGTGATTACAAAAAACCTGGTTTCAAATTCAAATGCGCCTACACCCACACCATCCTGAACACTGGACCTCGTCAAATTCAAATGCAATCAGTACCTATGGAACTCTGAGTAAGTCGAAGTATCTTTTTTACTCCATTTTCTTCTCTAAAAAATGGAGATGTCACCTAGCTTTACTGTTGCTGCGAGCATACAATAAATTAAGACAAATAAAAGAGATGAATACGCAGTAAAAATTAATAAAATTATTTTCCTTTGTAATCTGATTTTCCACCCACTTTTGTCATTGCTCACCTGTATGCATATTTTGTAAAATTTTATAATTACCAGTATGTTGCAACTCAGTTTTTGTAAGAGAAGTGAATAATTAAAAGTTAAAAGAAAGGAAGAAAGAAAGAAACTATTTAATTCCACATTTCCACATTTTCCTTAACTTTCATCTCTGTTGATGGAAACTGTCAGTCCTATAACTTATGGCTGAAAATGATTACAAACAATAATTTGGAAAAATGTAGTAACAAGGAATAACGAGGTAACAGAATACTATAATTTTAAAATAAATTTGAACTCTTCCAGAACTAAAGAACATTGCTAAGGGCTATATACAAATGACTTAAAAAAGAAAAAAAGAAAACAGTACTCAAACCACTTGAAAAAAGCCAACATTTCAATTTAGTCTTTTAGATGACTTTCTAACATCAACATATTAAGTAGTCAAATGGCATTTATCCTGAAGATCAAAATGCTTCCAGAATCACATTTTGTTTGCAAGAATGCCTGTGAAAACCACTTTCATAAAAATAGATCTAATTCTATGTACTGAAAAGAAGTCTACCATATTTAAATTATATGGCTATGAAAGGCCCATTTAACACTATCTGCCAATTACTACATATAAAAAGTAATTATAAAGATTTACATTATAAGAAGCCTCCTTCAGCTCTGTGCAGTTTGGTCCTTCTAATCTTAACACTGGGGAAAAGCTCTGGAACACATTAGCACTGATTTTAGGAAATATTAGACTTCTATTTAGAAGAAAATTTGTGAATAATAACTTAATGTTATATGTGTATTAAAATTCACCATAATAAAATCGAGAGTAAGAAAGCTATAATTAATAAATATTCTGGCCAATGATCTGTGTAAATCTGGGGCAAATCCCTCAATTGTTATCCTGTGCCTCAGTTTCCTTCTATGTCAAACATGAATAATGTAAATACATACTTAGTAGGGCACTGTGAGTTTAGATGGGAAATGCTTAGGAGAGTGTTTGGCACTGTCCAGCTATGTAGGCACGAGCAGTCATTATTAGAGCAGGGCTAGTAGCATTGAACAGGACAGAACTTACGGGGCACTGTCACACCATAGTGTTGCGTGTCGCTCATCAGCAGCTTTCGTTTCAGTTCATTCAAACCTACACCTACAGGACCTGAAAAACAGAATAACAGAAACTCATTACTAAACAAAAGACCACATAAACATTTCCATGACTGACACAAACCCCCAGGACATGGAACATGCATCCAACTTTACATGTGTCCCAAGTATAGATTATCTCTAGTTGAATTGTACATAAGGCAAAGCTAGTTGTTTTGTTGATCTTTTTAATATTAAATTTTAATCCCCATCTTCCCATTAAAAAGATTAGAATTATTTATGGTTTAAATAAACATTCTCAGGAGTATCTGAGTATATTACCCAGTAATAATATCCAGTAGAACCTAAAAAATATGTTCACCTAAAAAAAAAAAAAAAAAAACCTGGCCGGCAGCACAGTGGATAAGGCACCGGCCTGCGAACCCAAAGGTCGCAGGTTCGATTCCCCAGCCAGGGCACATAACCAGGTTGCAAACCAAGTCTCCAGTCAGGTCTGTGGCTGGAGGCAGGTGAAACACAACCATACATTGATGTCTCTCTCCCTCTCTGCCTCTCTCCCTTCCCCTCTTTCTAAAAAATAATGGAATAAAATCTTTAAAAAAAAAAAAAAAGAAATTTTACAATCACTATCCACCACCTGGATAGTGATCATTTCAAGTTTAAATGTTTTTAGATTTAATTAAATAAAATCTTTGAATTCTAATTTTATTTTAGATGCAGATCTAATAATGCATTTTAAATTTGCAAACCATTACTCGCATTTACATTTATTAAAATCTTCTCCTATACTGTGTGTTTTCAGTTGGTCCTTGAACATTTGAAAACTTGCATAGACCTTACATATTTAAATTATCAATGCATATATACTAAACATCTAAAGAAAAAGTCATGTAGTAAATGCTGTGGAGAATCAAAGATGATCAATGCACTCTGTTTCCAAAGAAAGAAACTGGGATAAGACAGTAACACAAAATGATTAAGTGAGACTGGGGCCAAAAACAAAGAGCAGCTTCAAATCAGTCAAATCAAAAGTTAGAAGGGCACAGGAACCAAATGGCCAGCTTCTCACAACTCTGCCATGAGATTGTTTAATGACAATGTCATGCATTGGGCAGAATACAAGCTGGAGCCAGACTGCCCTGAGTTGAATTCCAACCTTCATTACTTCCTCACTTGGTGATGATACTGGATGTTACCATCCGAACATGTGTGTCACTCCTCAAATTCACAGGTTGCAATCCTAATGCCCAATGTGATGGTGCTAGAAGGATGGGCTTTAGGGGATGATGAGGTCATGAGAGTGGAGCCCTCATGACTGGGATTGGTGCTCTTGTAAAAGAGATCTCACAGAGCTCCTTCAGCCATGATGATACACTGAGACGTCTGTAACGTGGAAGAGGGTCACTCACCATGCTAGCATCCCAATCTCCAGAACTGAGCAATAATTCTATGGTATTTTGTTACAGAAGCTATAATGGACTAAGACACTGGACAAGTTAAAGTCTTTGAGCCAGGTCATATTTCATTCTAATTTTGAAAGTAATAATGAAATGAGTAAAAGTAATTATGTTCTGCCCTTGCTGGTATGGCTCAGTGGATTGTGTGCTGCCCTGTGAATTGAAAGGTTGCTGGTTAGATTCCCAGTCAAGGTACATGCCTGGGTTGCGGGCTGGGTCAAGGACTGAGGACATACGAAAGGCAAATGATTGATGTTTCTCTCCCTCTCCTTCCTTTCCCCTCTCTCTAAAAATAAATAAAATATATATTTTTAAAAAGTAATTATGCTCCCTTTTGGGGAGGAATGAGCGAAAACTTATGTGTGGTGCCTAGCATAGAATCCAGGTATTTAAGTGTTCATGCCCCTGCCTATTTCCTCCCGCCAACTTTGAAAATAGGTTTCATCTCAATGAAGAACATATAGATGGACAGAGAAGAGTAAGGTGGGTATTCTGGGTGGAGGGAAATTTTTGAATAAATAACAAAGAGGCTGGAGTTGGGGACTGTGACTTCCTTCTAATGCTATTTCTAGGCCCCTCACCCTGCTCCACAGGGTCAGCCCTTGCACAATAGCTCCTCCACTAAGTCACCACCACTCCTCATAATCAATCATCCTCAGAGTCAATCCCTCCCATTGATGTGCCAAGAGCAATCAAGGCTCAACTACAACAGGAGGGCACACACAACCCACACAAGGGCACACACAACCCACACAAGGTGCACACCTGTACAACTTTGCTCAGGTGGCCAGAACAGTGTGCCAATAGGCCCCAAAGGACACCTACTACATAATGACACTCTGTAAGACTGGGGGGCATAGCATCTCTACCTGATACATAGAATAAAAAACCATAAGGAGGCAGCCACACTGAGGAGACAAAGAAACACGTAACAAGTGAAAGAAAGAACAAAACTCCAGAAAAAGAACTAAACAAAATGGACACAAGAAATCTACTAGATGCAGAGTTCAAAACACTGGTAATAAAGATGCTCAATGGTTTTAGTGAGAACTCCAATAAAGACATTGGAAACATAAAAGCAGAGATATAAAACATAAAAAAGAATAGTCAGAAATTAAGAATACAATACTGATGTGAAGTATACATTACAAGGAACTGACAGTAGAGTAGATGAAGCAGAGGACTGAAAAAGTGAGTTGGGAATCTAGGTAGCAGAAAACACCCAATCACAACAGCAAAAGGAAAAAAGAATGCAAAAAAATTTCCAGACTTTTTTTTTTAATTTTTTAAAAAAAGATTTTATTTATTATTTTTAGAGAGAGGGGAAGGAAGAGAGGCAGAGAGGGAGAGAAACATCAATGTACGGTTGCCTTTCACCTGCCTCCAGCTACAGAGCTGGCTGGAGACCTGGCTTGCAACCTGATTATGTGCCCTTTGGGTTTGCAGGCCGGCACCTTATCCACTATGCCACCAGCCAGGGCTTTCCAGACAGTTTTATGAGAGGTCTCCGGGACAAGTTCAAACATAGTAACATTTGCATCATGGGGGTACCAAAAGGAGAAAAAGAGCAAGAAACTGAAAACCTATTCAAAAAAATAATGATAGAAAATATCCCTAATTTGGTGAAGGAAATAGGCATGCAAGTCCAGGAAGCACAGAGAGCTTCAAACAAGATGAACCCAAAGAGGCCCACACCAAGACACATCATATTTAAAATAGCAAAGATTAAAAACAAAGAGATTCTTAAAAGCAAAGAGAAAAGCAGTTAATTACCTACAAGGGAGCTCCCATAAGATTGTGAGCTGCTTGCTCAACAGAAACTGCACACCAGAAGGGATTGGCATGAAATATTATCAAAGATGAAAAGCAAGGATCTACAACCAAGACTACTGTTACCCAGCAAAGCTATCATTTAGAATTGAAGTATAAATAAAGAGCTTCCAAGACAATGAAAAGCCATAGGACTTCATTACCACCAAACCAATATTATAAGAAATGTTAAAAAAACTTCTTTATGAAGATAGAGATAAAAATCTAAATAATAAAGTGGCAGTAACTATATATCTATTAAAATTATTTTAAATGTAAATAGACTACATGCTCTAATCAAAAGACATTGGATGACTGAATGGATCATAAAAATAAGACCCTACATATGCTACCTACAAGAGACTTCAGACTGATAAAACACAGACTAGAAGTAAAGGGATGGAAAATAAGTCATAAAAATGGAAACAAAAAAGGCTGGGGTACCAATACTTGTAACACTAATTCAAAAAGACATGTGGAATATGACTCAGCCATAAAAATGAATGAGACCTTGTCATCTGCAATACAGGGGTGGACATAGAGGGTATTATGCTAATAAAGTCAGTCAGATAGAGAAAGACAAATATCACCTGATTTCACTTATATGTAGAATCAAAAAATAAAAATAAACAAAATGAAACAAACTCATAGATGGAGAGTCCACTGTGATGACTGCCAGATGGTAAGAGGGGTAGGAGATGGGTTAAAAGGGGGAAGAGATTAAGAAGTACAAACTGGCAGTTATCAAAATAGTTATGGGGATGTAAAGTACAACACTGGGAATATAGTCAATAACACTGTAATAAGTATGTACGGTGTCTGATGGGTCCTAGATTCATTAGGGTGTTCACTTTGTAAGTTTTATCAATCTCTAGTCACTATGTTATACACCTGAAATAAAATATTTTATGTCAAGTATAACAGAGCAATAAAAAACTTAAAAAAAAAAAAAGCAAGGTCAACAATGTAGTGTCATCATCATCTCCTCTGTGCGGAGCAACCAGAGCTTTGTGCAGCTGGAGCTGGACTTTAACCTGGGTTTCCTCAAGAACCCCAAGATTCCTGGACTTCTGTAAAGAACGCAGGGGCTACACTGGGTGTCCCTTCCCTGCCATGCTGGAAACGGAACAAGGGCAGAACTTACTCAAAGATTTGAGCAAGCTCAGCTCCTCTACCTCAGGGCCCCAAAGTCACAACCACCTCTCCCAGGACCTGGAGGGTGAAGGCGATCTGCCCCTGCAAGTGGAGCCAGAGTGGAGAAATGAGCTCTGAAGAGATGCAGCCGGCTCTCAGCCTTCACACACCAGCGAAACCTTAACTGTTCAACCAGAACCAGAACCCCGCCTAGCTGCCCCTCCAAGGGACAGGAAAGCTGGGGGAGGGAGTTTACAACCCCAATCATTCCACCCTGCTGTAGACAAAGCCACTAACAGTGTGGGGGGAAAAACTTCAAACAAAATCTTACTCTAAAAAAAAAAAAAAAGGTATAGGAAAACGAATGCCAAAAGATACAGGTAAATATTGGAATAGGGACTAAGTGAAGAAAATCATAAGTTTGCAAATGGCCTGCACTTTATATCTAAGTTCATCGGAACAGTAATTCCTGGCCATGGAATAGGACAGTGCTTCAGTGTCACAGAAGGCTATGTGCAACCCCACCATATGCTGAGTCACTGGTCCAATTCCTGAATGTCTAATACAACAGCTGGAAGAGGTGCATAATGCAGGTCAGATTTTTGTTCTGCAGAAATGTCAAATCTCCATCCCCGGTGCCCTCAGTCACTTTGACTTTAAAAATTCCTCACAAATGTCCTTACTGATGCCTGGTGGCAGGACTGCCCCTGTCCAGAACCACCGTTCTAAGACTTCAGCACCTGGCTCTTACCATTCTCGGCACCTCACTCCTGCCACCACTTGGGTAACCTCAACACCCATGTGAACATCCTTTGAAAAACTAGCCTCTTACTTCCCTGTCTTGATCTCTACTGGCTTTTCTCTAGTTCACTCTGACCGTTTACTATGTAAACCTTGACTCTGTCATCACTAGGAGATATTTTATTACTCAAGTGTTAAATTCAAGCTTCCCAATATAACTTTATCTCTGATCCTTTTAGCTCTCTCATTATTGCTGTCATACCTATTATCACAGGACCTCTGCGCTTTCATTTTTTCCCTTCTCTTCCATGGACCATCTGTTTGCTATTCTTCTGCTAATACCCTCATATATCTTACAAATTGTCCTTTTATTACACTTGCCAAGGAAACTTCCAGTCTAAGCTCAATCCAACAACCTTTCTCCACAGCTATACCTTGGCTACTGGTGCCATCATGTCATACTTTCAGGCTCACCACATATAAACTAAGGCCTTCATGCTCTGCAGCAATGACTGTTTTCCTTATCAGTTGTATTCCCTACATCACATCAGTAATTTCAATCTCCATTCTCTTCTCTAATCACACTTGGGAGCCTCCTCGTTGCTTCTCTCTTACAAACCCTACGATCAAACAATCGTCCAAGGCTGTGAACTTCACCTCCTAAGCACCGTTCAGCTCTGGCGCGGCATTGCTACTGCTGCCACCCTGGTCCAAGGTGGGCACGTTCACCTGCTCTCCTGGAACAGCCTCCGAGGGCCGCCCCACATCTACTCAGAGGCCACGGCACTTCACCATCACCCAGCAGTCAGAGAGGTTTTTCTTTCCAGGAGCTCTTCTGATCTTGTCACTCCCTTATTAACATTCTCAGAAATGTAGTTTCCAGTGGCTCTTCCAGAAAAGATGAAAAGCTTTGTGTGGTTTACAAGGCTCTGCATGATCTGGGGCCGGCCTTGTCCCCCTGCCCGGAGCGTAGGCTGTGGCTGCTCCCTGTCGCACGAAGCCCCTGGTGATTCTGGCGTGCTCCCCTGCGCTCTGCTCCAGGCCCTGCCGCTCACGTTCCTCACCTGTGTATCACCAGAGCATTCTGTACATCTCCCTTGTAAGTCTTAAAATTCCTAATTCAACAACTGGATAAAACACTGTATTCACGGCCTGTCTCTCCCTCAAGACAGAGTTGGTGTGAGGGCAGGAATCACTGTGTGCCTTTATGGTCCCCATAAAGTTAGCAAGCCCTCAAATAGCTGCTTCATGAATGAAAGTTCAAGTGCTATCATCGCCACCTGAGAGAACACAGAAGCCAACGAGTGCAATGTCTTCTCAGTTCCTTCTACAACTTAATGCATCTAGACCCAACTAGGCTATCCTTTATCCTTCTTTCTAGCCACATACTGGAAGTCTTCTCTTACAGAGCTCTCTTCTTCCATCTTTACCTCACTTGTTTCTAGCTCCTTTACCGGGGCACTTCAATCAGTAAATCTCTCCTGCCTTAAAACAACAAGAGTAAAAAACCCCAAAAGTCCCTTAACCCTATGTTGTCCTTTAGCTGCTGCTCACTGTTGTCCTCACCATCCTGGATCAAGCTTCTGTCATTTCTCACCAACATCTCTCATTCTTCCTCTACTATGTACAGAATCAAATATTAATTCTTTGACAGGTTTATAGAGAGTGCATGTTTTGAACTACATTTATATTTCTCTTCTTCACTGTTGCCACTCCTTCCTTTACACTGCACACACACCTACACAAGATCTCCCCCGCTTCCGGAAACACGGCAGGTTCTCTTATGCTGTTGGGTCATCACATGCTCCTTGCTGTTGCAGGAACGCTCTGTCCTCTCTTCACGTGCTCATTTTTGCTTGCTTAATAATTCAGCTTAGACACCTGAGGGAATTGTCCCTGCAGGTTTAGATGTGGGTTAGGTCCAAGTTTATAGGTTCTCTGTCCACCGCTTCCAAGTTATCCTCTAACAGAAGGGGAGCCCTGTGAAAACAGGTGTCATCTACTTGTTCACCAGTTGTTTCCCTAGCCAATGAACTGTAGGTGCTCATTAGTTTGTTTTATTTATTGAAGTTTTACTCAGGAATTAGCAGGTAAAACTATTTGTTGGATGAACCAAAAGAGTGGGAGTTACGAGGTAAAAAGTTCTTGCCTGCCTCGAAGCCTGGATATGATGGTTAGGTAACGTACTCAGGGTCACTAGGAGAAGTTAGCAGATCTCAAACTTGAACTTAGCTCTCTTGATTCTAAAATAAAAAGAGACAGAGGAGAGGGTGATGAATCCAGCACTGAATTAAAGGGAAGGAAATCTCATCTACCTGAACTCAGATAAGGCCTGCAATGTAATAGAGAGGCCAGGACTGCAAAGCCTCTGCGAATATAAGTCACATCAAGGTCAAACTTGAGACTGAGCGGACATAAGATCTCCAAAGGAGGGGAGGAAAGTGTAAGTATTTAGTGATTTTCTACAAAATGCCAGACAGTATCTAGAGCTTATATATTTTACATACTCTGAAGGTACAAAAAATACTTAAAAGTGCTAAAACTTCACTCTTTAAAATAAATAGAAAACAAACAAGAAAAACAAGGGGTGTTACAATGAAGCTGCATTCTCTGTACAGACAACTCAAACCCAATTATGTATGCTCAAAGAAAAAGACTTCAAAAGCAAACCAAAGACCAAAATTTAAATAGCGGGTCCTGGGCTGCCATTCCCCACCCTATCCCACCCCACCCGACCCCACACACATGCCACACACACACACACACGCAAGGCACCCAGGACTTAAGGAGGTGACATAAATTTGCTGCTTTCTTCAGTCGTAGGTCTCAGCTCTGGAGTGCTTCTCAGAATGTGAGATACTTTGCTGAGTGAGAATCTAGCTTTCTTCTTTTCTTTTTACTTCTTTTACAACCCATGCCAAAAAACCCCCAATGTTATCTTAATGCTACAGAAAAAATTAAGTATGTTTGAATTGGTGGGGAAAAGTATGCTGTCTCTAATGTGATGCCCTTACATTCTGACTATAGTCAATTTTAGCCCTTATAGAATCTAACTTTGTAGCTTGCTTGCTTCACTGAACACTCATGGAGAACAGTGTTCAGTGACAAATGATTTTATTGTTGTTATTATTTTTACCCTCACTCCAGGATACGCTTATTGACTTAGAGAGAAAGGAAGGGAGTGGGGGAGGAGAGAGAGACAGACAAACAGACAGACAGACATTGATGCGAGAGAAAAACATTGTCAGTTGCCACCCATAAGTGCCCTGACTGGAGAGGAATGTGCCCTGACCAGACATCAAACTCACGACCTTTTGGTGTATGGGATGACATTCCCACCAACTGAGCTACCCAGCCAAGACAGAAATTATTTTATTTGAAAACTGCTCTCTATATTAGACTTGAGGTCATCATCTTCAAAAGTGGGAGTATCATTGTAAAAAGGTTATAGCAGGGTATAACTTTAATCATTTTTACTACAAACCTGCCCAGGAGGCCTACCAACAGCCTTTTTCTTGACAGGTACCTGGCTCAATCCTGCCTTTACAGAGGAGAAATTCTAGAGTTTCTCGTCTTTAAATCCTGACATTAAGACCACAGCGTAGACCCATGTCACTGTCCTGTCTTCATCTATGGTTAGGCATAAGTTCATATTTTGAGTGGGCTGGTTTGTATTTAGAATACAATATCTGTTTATACTTTAGTCAATTTAGAATGCAAACTGAGCTAGGTTCATTCACATGCCTCTGCAATGGGACAGATTCATTTTTCTTCAATATATACATTTTTATCATAACTGGTGAAATATATTTATACGTATGTATATAAATAGGTTACTCTATAGTTTTCAATTGGGCTTGTTAAAAATAAAGAGAAGCAAAGAGAACTAGTACAGATTTAAATCACAGACAGAGAGCTTTGGAACAATGATGATGATAATGACTACAACACAACAGGGTCATGTGTCATGTGGTTACATGGCAGGCATGTCACATGGTTATGTACACCATTACTAATCCTTAAAACATCCCTGCAAAAGAAGTATGATCCTCATTTTACAGATGAGAATACTAAGACAATCAAAGGTTAAGTCATTTTTCTAAGGTCACACATCTGGAGTGCAATTTAACTGGTATTCAAAGACTGTCTGTCTGCCTCTAAAGTCTACATTTTTTTCATTCTACCTATTATCTTATCAAAAGAATGCCAGTAAAACACGAACTTGGGTAGCCAGTTGCTCCATTGTCTGTTTATGTCTAATCCATAATTTCACCCTGTTCCAAGCTGTCCCGCACTTTAAGTAGTGATGACTATCCGTGCTGTGGAATAGGAAAAGTTTTTGACCACAAAATGCAGGAGAAGTCCAATATGGGGATCTCAGAACTCATTCTGTGCAGAACCTCTGAGACGCCTAAACCCAACTTCATGCAATTGATGTGCATACCAGGCCTGGGCAACACACACTGGGCACGTCAATCAGGATTCTTGATCCAGGACTCAGGAAAAGCAAATACAATTGTGATTTATTTGCAATGATGTAAGTAAAAGCCAAAAAATATTTTTAAATTATTATGGAGATCATTAATTTGGAAGTCGGACAGTGAACTAAAGTCGATGTGCTTACTAGCTTTGAAAATAAAACAATGTTTCTATTCAAACCAGATACGTAAATAGTTCTGTTACATCTTCTAAAATTTTGTATGAATTTACAAAATCACTTTGTGTACAAATCCTGGGAAGAATAAAGCTACGTATATCAACCCCCAGAGGTTGAAGTTCTTGCAAAAAATGTCAGTTGGGTAATTAAGTTTATTAGAAAGGCATATTGTTTTAATTACATTTTTTTAAAATTTGATGAGAGTGAGAGAGAAGGGAAGGAGGTAGGGTGAGAAGAAGGGAAGGAGGGGAGGGGTGAGAGTGAAAAAGATGGACAGACAGACATTGATTTATTGTTTCACTTATTTATGCATTCATTGGTTGCTTCTTTTGTGTGCCCTGACTGTGGGTGGAACTCACAACCTTGGCACATCGCACAATGCTCTAACCAATGAAGATGCCTGGCCAAGGCTATTTTAATTAATTACTTTTGTGTATTTAATTAGGAACTCCTTACTGAAAGTAGGAAATTGTGTTGTATTGTATGTGATTTTATGTACAGGTTCATTCATCTCAGCCAAAAATATATAGTCCACTTAGGATGTCAATAAAATGATGCTAAGCAAAGCTTCTACTTAAAAGTTGACATTTAAGAAAATATTTACATTAATTAACCTCACAAAATGCCTTCAGTTTTACCTGAAGGAGAAAAAATATTTTTTAATCCATATGTAAATCCATAGCCTTCATTTATATAGGAGCATTTAAACATTTACTGCTTTAAAATATCAGTATGACACTTTTAAATTAAAAAAAAGTTTATGGCCATATTCTATAGCACTGTACTTTGGTGCTTCAACCATCTACTTATTTGTGTAAGTGCAGATCCTAAGTGATTATGTATTAGAACAATAATATATTGCTATTATAAGAGTAATTCTAATGAATTCAAACTGTGATATATATCACTTATATATATAATCCTAATTATATCATAAATGACACTTATGTAGTTTGCAAAGAATGACCATAAAGTAATTTTTATTTGTAAATGTCCAGCAAGGAACTTAATTGTAGTTTTTATGATTGATGAGCATCAGTTGAATTTAAATACAAATATAAATAGGTGGTACCTTACACAGAAAAAGACAATTATCACACTAAAGATTATAGTGCTAATATGTTAGGAAAGAAAATTCTGAGGGAGATACAGGTAGATGCAAACAGGCTAAATTAGTTGTAACACACTAAATATCCATGTAACAGTCTTAATGGATTAATAAAATCCATTCTTATTTTGGTTTATGTCCAACATTTAATTACACATATTGAGCCCTGATCGGGTGGCTCAGCTGGTTAAGAGCATAGTTCTGTGTACCAAAAGGTTGAAGATTCAATCCCTGGCAGTCAATCGATGTTTTCCTCTGTCTGTTTCACTCGCTCCCTTTTCCCCCTTCCTCTCGCTCTAAAAATTAATAAATATATCCTTGAGTGAGGATTTTAAAAATTATACATTAGAAAGAAATCTGTTGTTCTGACCAAGTACTATTCACTTTGTCCATCTTGGCACAAACATAAAAATGGCTTATTACATGGAAAGCTACCAACATGGAGGCAGCTCTGCTGTGTTCCCCTCCAGCGTACCTGTGCTGCTTAACATGAAAAGTCTTCCACATTTTCCCCTAGACGTTTTTATGGAGTTGGCCAGACTTGTTACTCTTACCATCCAGAGAAAAATATCAGAATTACTGGAGTCTGCAATAAATATCCTAATTGCTTTTGGTACCTGAAAAACACACTTACTCACTTGATTTACTGCGAGATCAGACACGTGTTGTAAAAGTCTACTTATCATATTGCAGCACTACTATTTTTGTTGCTCTAGGCATAAAGTAAAAACAACCATGCTGTTATATCTGACTCATACTCTTATAATGATCACATTAGTGGGTGGCTGGATTTTGGGTTGGAGAGTGACAAATCTGTTTATAAAACTAAATTTAAAGTTCCCTTGGAACCAAACTCTATAGAAAATGTGGCAACTTAGCAACAAGCCCTGATAGAGGTTCAGATCATCTATCCTCTGTTCAAAAGAAAAACGCTATTCGTGAAGTGTCATTTAAATGCTAATGTCCAAAAAAAGAAGGAAAACGGGAGTGGGAAGCTTGTTGAAAGAACATCAATTTTCCAAAGCAGCTACTTCTACCAGATTTATATAAACTAAGTACTGTCTCACCTCTGTCTCAGGACTATGACAAAAGTGCAATAAAATTAAAAGGTCAAAATAAAACCACCCCTGTCTCACTTAGCTGAGCAGAAGAGGGCGTGGATAACTTCCTTACTTCAGAGTCTGTTAAAAAATGTGACCTTGTCAATGAGGTACCATGACCTTCAGGTTCAAAATCATAAACTCCTGATTCCTGTGAACCGTCTTGGCTTTAACTTGCTTCTGCAGCATTTATCACAGCTGAACAAATAAACAGTTGACTTTATTATTTGTCACTAATTTTATGAATATATTTTTTGTCTATCTTCTCCCATCAGAATGAATGCAAACACCACAGGACAAGAACATTTGTGTTGTTCACTAATGAACCCATCTGCTGAGGACAGTTGGGCCTCCATAAAAATCCGCTCAATAAACATAATTGGAATTGATGCCTGGAGTATCAACATTTAAGATAAACTCATGGTGAAAAAAGCCAACGGTGATTCTAATACAGATCATATTTACCTCTTATCTAAAAGGTTTATAATTTTAAATCTACCACACACTTTAAATCCAATGATGACTTTGCAGTTTCGGGCTTCTATATAAAGTCCTCTGCAGCCAAATAATTCCGACAAGCCTTCAATCAAAGTTCATTAAAAACTATAGGAATTCTAATAAACATATTAACATTTACACTTAGTTTTGAGTTACTTTTCTCTGCTTTATTTGGGAGATCTTTTTGTTCCACCATAGCTTTTTGGGAAAAATGATGGCAGTCTCATAAGTGTCTATTCAAACCACCTTGCAAAGCAGTCTTTACACAGCAGATGAGATTCACCACAAAGAAGGGGAAGAACATTACTTAGGGCTCAAGCTAGAAACATGAACTATACAGAATGGTTTATTACGAGTTTCCTCTTATGCCCCATAAACTAGACGGAACAAGTCACAAATTATCTGAATATCCACAAGATGAATGTTTGCTCTTCTATTGGCTTAAGCTATAAAGTGTTTTATATATATATATATATATATATATATATATATATATATATATGTGTGTGTGTGTGTGTGTGTGTGTGTGTGTGTGTGTGTATATATATATATATATTTTTTTTTTTTTTTTTAAACACTAAGGCTTTCTCTACACTTCCTCCCTGGCAAACACATGTTAGTGGCTTTATTACTCGACTTTTTATAAGTCAGGTTTCACCAAAGATAAAGCTTATGTAGAAAAATGTACTAAATGTTTGAGTTTGGTCTTAACATACTTTTCAGAAAATAGCTTTAAGTGCAGAAGGGACCATAACACAAACCATCACTGGGATGTTTTAGTGGCTGAAATGTGGCTTTGAAAATGAAATACTTGTGATCAAGCTCCAAGTCCTCTACTATCATATTTTTTCCATGTTAACAACTTGGTCAACTTTAATTTCTTGCATGTCAAGTCCAAGGCTAAAAATCATGTAATATTGTGGTTAAGAATATAGAGAAAATAAAAATATTCTACTAATAGTTTTAAGACAAACAACATTATTCCCAATGGCTTTGAAAACACTGAGAGAAACAAATTAGGCTGGAGGAGGACCATGCTGCTTATGCTATTCTTTCCATATTCCTAGACCTGTTGTAGGAGCCAAGGAACTATTTCCCAAATAGATGACTTTTTTTTTTTTTTTTTAATTTTATTGTTGTTGTATTACATCCATCCCCTTTTTGCTCCCCTCTGTCCCCCCACCCACCCACCCATTCCCCCCAAAGTCAATCCCACCTGTTGTCCATGTCCATGGTTCCTTTATACTAGGTTCTTGTCTAAGCTGCTCCCCATCATTGCCTCTACCTCTCCCTCCCCCCTACCCCGTTCCCCTGACCACTGAAGGCCTATTCCTTGTATTCATATACTTGGTTCTGTGTTGGTTGTTGTTAGTTTTGTTCATTATTGTCCC